>JAHWXV010300696.1:0-11140 GCA_024586415.1 Phrixothrix hirtus | reverse complement strand
ACCTGTTCGAAGTCAACATTCTTGAACTATTAAATATAGATTAAATCATTACCGGGATTTCCTATTAGACACTTAATATTAGCAACACCTAATTATAACTATTTATTAAATTTGCAACCTTTAGGTATTTTTAATTATGCACCATTTGATCGTTCATAATTGAACTAATTTAATTATTTTATATTAATAAACATAAAAATTTATATAAACTTGGTTTTGTTTACAAAAACATAGTGGTAATTTGACCCACGAAAATAATAATTACTAATCAAGTTTTAAGAAGGACTTCCGAGATAAATTATCGCAAGTCAGTTAATAAATATAAATAGAATTGTTCCTTACTTGAACGGGATTGATAAGAGACGCAACCGCTCGCGCCTACAGAATTAAGCTTATTAATCTCACAACCCTGAACAAGGGCAGGTAAAGAACATAGTTAAGAGTGTATCAATTATAGATTTTCCATGGTTATAATTTTTGTCAGTTCATTAAAGTAATTTAAAATGCATTCATTCAAAATGCTGATTATTTATAAACACTGGTGATATTTATAGGACTATTATTAATAAAAATGAAGTTGAGTGGTAATTTAATAAATATCTGTGTTTAAAGCTTATGACTGTTAATTAAAGGATTACAGATATATCGCAACATCGCATTCCTAAAATTCACACATTTATTTAATTATCTCTGTCTATACCGCAGTAGCAAAATTAACAAAAACTAGTAACAAACGTAATCAAACGATAATTAGTTCAATCACTAAATGTTAAGTTTAATTAGTAAATGAGAATCTATCAAACTTCGCAAGGAGTTACGTAAATATAAACCGAGAGAACCACCTATCAACAGAACAATATTTAGTTTTAGTATAACGGACCTATATTCATGATTTGATTACGGTTTTCTCCAAAACTATTAGTTTACGGCAAAATTAATATTGAGAAATTAGGTTTGTTTATTATATCTATATCTAACCGCGAAGTCGATTGTTCTTTGTATATATCGCTTTCGTCTACAAATGTTAAATAATTAGATCAATAAAAGGTATGAGTTTTATAATTTATAGCTAATTGAGGCTGAAAAAACTTAGATGCGTTAGAAAATGACTATCATTAAAAATTTAAATAAACGGCAGTAACAAAACATTTTTCACGTGAAGCAAATTCAATTAAAGTAAGTCGTTATTTTAAATAAAGCTAAATTAGTCACATCATGCCTCATAAAAACTGAACCATAATAAAGTTAAAAAAATAGTGAATCCGGCATGTAAAATATGTAAATACATTTGCATTAAAATTGCTGTTCTAAATTAATTTTGAAAGAACACATTCAGCATAAAAGCATATTAAATTAGGACAAAATACTAGTTGAACATGAATAAAGCAGAATAGCGATACTAAAGCCTAACAAGTTTTATCGTATGATATACGCATTGCTTCTCCCAAATTTGTGAAATTGCTTATCCTTTCTTTACCAGGCATTTATTTTTTCTCCTGCTTAACCTAATTTTTCAGATATTTTATTTTATTTTAAAATCTTACCAGAATCATCGATAGGAGCTGAAGTATAAAGTACTCACCTAGAACAAAAATACGAAAGTTAGTTAGTTTATAATTTTTTTGGTTAAATTATCCCTATTTAAGTTACTTAGAGTAAAGAACTTTTTGCGCTTCCGGCCTGTTTTTGTATATTTATACCGGCTATGTTGATTATCACGTTATGATATATATCCCGCACTGTTGTGATTGTCATAGTAACGTCACGATAAGAGGCACGTTATGAAACGGAATAAAAGTTTGATATCAAATTGTCGCAATTACTTCAAACTTGTCGTTAGCGCAAAAAATCGCGTGAAACACATGGTTGTTAAGTGCCTTAGTACAACAAGTCCTGAAAATTAGAAAAACTCGACCCCTCGGGTATCGTTTTTCTAACTTCTTCTGGACCTTTTATAAGGCACTTACCGATCTTGTATCGTAATAACTATATTTAGGCCTTGTTAAGCAAGAACATTTTCGACTATCTTATCAGTAGAGTAATTTTAATTACCATAAACAGTAAGTTGCACGATGTTTCTTAAATGCGCGTATGTGGCTTAATCATAGATTTTTGATTCGAATTTAATCCTGTAAGCGCGTCTTACATTTTAAGCTACGACAATAAAGGCTATTTAAAGACATCCTATATATCAGCACATATTTTTAAAATGACGCAATAATGCAACAATATTAAGTTAAAATCAAATATTTCTAACCACCATTAATTCCAGCTAAATTAACCATTTAAATATTTCCTTATTGTAAAATTACATCAAGTTTAAATACAAGTAACAAAGTACGATAAATTTGTTAATCGCCAAATCGATAGGCAAGTTTAACCTTCAACATATATTAACGTCTCTTTTCCCCGCTTTCCCGCTCCTCATCTAAAGGAGATATTTTTAAAGGCAGTGTTGAGCTAGACACCGTAAAAGTAGCGAGCGCTACCATTTTCTACGTGAGTGTAATAGCACTTTAGTAGACCCACGCTTCGGTTTAAAACAAAAAGGTTACAAGATGAAGAGCTATCCCGTTTTAACGTTTTATTCAAGGTAACGAATTGGCCCTAATTCATTGTTCAGCGTCTTCCGGCAGATTATAATAGGGGATCAACAACATCTTTTCAGATCGTGTCCTACAAATGTTTAGGGGCGTTTTGTGACGTACACAGCCCGTACGAGATCACCTGGAACCAAAGGTGTTGGTATCGCTCCTTTCCCGCTGCATTTGGGAATTTCCGTCTTCTATAAAAACATAAGTGATGTTTTCGATATAAACTTATTGGTAAATGGTAATCCAACTAGAGCCCTCTTTTTCAATTAAACTCTACTGGAACAATTAGTTCTATCAAGGCATAAATAAAAGACGTTTGAAATAACATCTGTATAACAAATTGAATCTTACTTAAGTTGAATTGTTTAATTAAATAAGGCCAATATTCAATGGCCGAATGTATTAACTGATTTAGAAATAACTTTAAATATTAGAAATCCAGGGGTCCCCTAACTTAATTATAAAGAATTGATATTGTTACCCTATTTTTTTATAAGATCAATGTATCTTTGGTAACTGTATATTTTACATTTTTTTATCATTATATTGAATATTTAAGTACAGACCTTCTTATTTTATAGTTATAGGCATCCGTAGATCTAGTAACCACCATTTTCTTTCAGCGAATTGTAAGTGTTAAGTAAATAGTATATTTTAGATTGTACGTATGATTTGACCTGATCGAAGTATGAGACCAACGGCGTACACCCACCATTCGGTGTAGTAAGTATAACATAACCGCTATTTAAAATAAGGTTGTGGAAACGGGGTCCTTTGTTTCCTCCTCCACCTTTAACATCAACCAGACAACTGTAAAACACAGTGTCATTCCTTCAATACGACTTTCTACTATTAAGACGACTGCCAGACTTTCCTGAATCTAGCTTTATTCAATTTCATAGTTCAAATCAAGCCTGCCGGCCGGAACAATTCCTCTAGTTCACGAAAATAACATCGTATGCACCCTTCGAGGCGCAAAACGCCGTTCAACCCGTTATAATCCAATATAACTTTTACCTATATCCAAAGTTGTTTCCTTAAACCGATAATTGGCTTCAAATTTTTTTGACAATCGAACGGGTTGGTCACTTTTTGTGAGTTGTGGTATGACATTTTCTGCAAGTGGAGAGCCATATTTTGAGATGGTTTTAGTCACTCTCATTAGGCCTTAAATATAAAACGTGAATGTCTTGGCACAGCTATTTCAGCAAAGTCTGAACGAAAACTAAAGCTTTCAGTTCCTTTTTTTGTAGAAATATGTTTTTTGGTAATATTTTTTGCAAGGTCTCATATGTGTTACAATTTTGTAATAAGAAGTGATGAAAAGAATCGGTGACATTTGAGTTTTTGATAATAATCTCTATATTACAAAACACTCGATTTTTTAAAGTGTTAAAGTTGATAAAATAGGATTGTCTGTGTCAAAGACTACTGGAAAATAGTGTTCCATTTTTCTTGCCGGATTATAAGTAATTTGTGTCTGTTTGCATCTTCTGGTGATGATAATGGATTCAATGTATATTTACGCTAAACAAACTGACATGCCTCGGATTTTACGTAGAAAATATTCATGAAACGGTAGAGGTAGCCGTTTTAAAACAAAAATTTCTTTGAAATTGTCTTTAAAAATCCACATGTTAAAACAAAGTGGCGTCAGTTAGAAATTGGGGATTATTTAATTGAATGACTTTACATTTCGTAATGGTGCATGTATTTCTCTGTGTTACCTTAAAAAATTAATTTTACGTGATATAAATTGGTAGTAGGAAAACTGCCCCACCGAAAGGAATTAATCGTACGCATTAAGACTGTATACGTAAAATAAATTGTCCTCTCAATTTGACGTTTAATGCTTGTACAAATCTTCTCGTCAAAATGTTCGGATTTCAATTACCTGCACACGTTGTTGGCAAAGAGGGATCCCTTTTGGCATTATATGGTCGAATTCCCCTAGGCTTTCGGTTTTCGCACTCAGAAAGATTCTACATATTCTTGACCATGCGTAACTTTAGCAAGGGTGCTAAAGAGGGTATTTTGTGTTATCCTTACAGTAATCTATTATCGACACCCGTATCTATCTTTAGTTCCCATTTTAGAGAATAGTGCAGCGATTTGTCGGTCGTTAGGATCTTGCAGATAAAATTACTAACTATTACCGTTTATATTAATCTTGTTTAAAATTTAGAAACAGTTATATGGCAGGTATTCTGAACCGCTTTGTGTGCCAGTTAATGTTTCATATTAACCCTTTACTTGACACTATTCCAAAAAGAAGTGCTAATATGCTTAAGTATTGATCTTTAATACTTGTTTTTACGTTATATTTATTTAAAAATTGTGCACATTTATTAAAAATGTATGTCACCAAATAGTTATGATGCTGGAACTTAACTCATTTCTAATATATGTAGTTAAATATTTTCGAATTTTTTATTCTAAAAGTGGTATAGTACATTTTTAAAAAACTTTTCAGGAAGTGCTATATTAATTAAGTTTTAATATTTAAAGTTGACGTATAAGTAATTAAAAAAAAGTGCAAGAATAGTTTTGCTGTGCTGATTTTGCCATAACTCCTATCTGGGTTACTGTATTCAACAGGACACACTATAGATTCTAAGTATAGATAACGGCGTTTTTAAAAAAATTGGTTTATAGTGAATTCCTATCATCTTTCCTCTCCATGGAAATAATCCATTACCCTGTTAAGGTGCCGAAGATTCGGAGATGGTATTATAAGTTTAATTAAGCACTAACGCCGATTTTGGCTGTAGCTGTAGCACTAATGCAGGTATATTGCATTGGTGTATTTTGTACACCACTCGCAACAAATGCGTGATTAAATCTCTTAAGCTGACAATAGCGACACTATGGCGCTATCTAGCTTTTATTCTTGTGCCTAAAATAACCAATAACAGCTACAGTCAAACTGGTAGGCGAAGTGCTTCTTATTTTCTTTCAGATAGCGCAGAGAAATCTTGTGGTGCGCAAAATGTAAGTATATTTTAAAAACTAATTTTATTATCGAAAATAAAACTTTGTTGCTTTTATTGCTAAAAGTTTTAGTTTCAAAATGGTTGTTTTATCAAAGATAAAATTTTACTGATTTTTTGTTAAAAACAGTTATTTTTTAAAATTTCTTATTTTTTTAAGAATCGTGTGAAAATTAGAGAATCAAAATGCCTTACATAATAAGAGTTAGAGTCTTTAGCGCAAGTTATTTTAAACAATGAATCGGATGAAGCAGTGGGAAGTTATGCAAATACATCAGAAGAAGAAGTTATAAACAAAAGCGACCACAACTCGACCTCGGAACAGGAATTTAACAACCAAAATATCGTTTTTCCAGACAATGAGACTAAGAAAAAGGAACACTTTGTGGCAAAGGATAAGGTGACACGATGGAGCAAACTTCCACTTGTAAGTAAATTTAGAAAAATTGATAAGAGAAGTATTGTGAAAATTTTTCCTGGACCAAAACAATGAGCTCGCGATATAACCAATGAAAAACGTGCGTTTAAAAAAACGTTTATCGACGATATCGTTGATCAAATTCTTTGATATAGGAATATCGAGATCGAAAAATTGCCAGCAAACTTTGACAGAACGCGAGATGCCAAAAATATATCAAAAAACGAATTTTTGGCATTTATACGATTATTGTATTTAACTGGGCTAAAACAAGAATACCGTAGTCATTTTCTTGAGATATGGGCCAAAGATGGAATTGGTTATGAAATATTTTGGACTACTATGGGATGCAACAGGTTTCTACTTATATTGAGCGCTCTACGATTTGCAAGAAAAACAGGCGGATAAACTTGCAGCCATACGATTTATCTTTGATCATTTTGTAGAAAATTCCGAAAATAACTATTACCTTGGTGCACAAATGACGATATATGAAATGTTAGTTCGTTTTCGTGGCAGATGTGATTTTATTCAATACATTCCAAATAAACCCGCTAAGTGTGGAATGAAAGTATTTGTGTTATGCGACTCTAAGGCTCTTTGTGTTACTAATATGGAGTTGTATTGTGAAAACAAGTTCAAGGACCTTATCAAAATTCTACTAAACCAGAAGACATAGCGGATCGCTTACTCGAACCATGGAAAGGCAAAAATGGCAATCTGACTTGCGACAATTGGTAAATTGCTATCCATTAGCAAAGGAGCTACTTGCCCAAAGATAACATTAGCAGGAAAGTTAAAGAAAAATAAGAGAGAGCTTCTACTACAGTTCACACCGGCTAAACAAAGACAAAAAAGACCGTCCCTATTTGGTTAATAAAATGATATTACCATTGTGTTATTTGTTCCAAAAAAGAGTAAAGCAGTAATTTTACTGTTATCAGCGCATAACGATCCGACGGTAGATCCCGAAACTACTAAGCCAGAAGTTATATTGGAATATAATTCTAACAAGGGTGGAGTGGACACGGTTGATAAAATGTGCAGCACGTATTCAGTATCTAGAAAAACCAGAAGGTGGTCATTAACTGTCTTTTTTCAGCTACTAACGTAGCAGGTATTAATTGTCAGATCCTGTACAATGCCAATCATACCGAAATCCACACAAATACAGAAGAAAACATCTAAAGGCGTTAGCAATGTCTTTGAAGAAACCTCGCCTTGAAGGAAGAGCAGAGATGAAAAGTTTGCCTTCTGATATACATCATTTCCTTGCGAAATATAAGATACCTTTGGAGAAACACGACGTAGAAACTCCAGCAAAAATACGAAAAAGGTGCTTTTGTTGCGGGAGACAAAAGAACAAAGTAACGACAATCACTTATAATACATGCAATAAACCGGTATGCAAAGAAGACGCTATTACTACTGTTACTTGTTCTTCGTGTAAAAATGGCAGCGACAGTTCGGAAAAAGGTGAATAAAAATTATTCAAATTAAAATATTTAAGTTCAAGTGGTTATTCGGTTTGGGTTTTCAATATCTTTCTCATTGTATACTGTGTAAGATGTATTATTTAGTATCACGCCTTTGATAATGTTTTCTCACAAAAATAATTCAAAATAGTTCTAACGTTGATATTTTATTATTGGTGTCTAGAATACGTTACCCGTGTACCTATGTTATAAGGACGCGTGTAGTTAAATGTTAATAAACTTTCACTTATGCAGTACTGAAACTTTCAATTTAGGGTGTTAACATAATTTTATTTCACCTTTGGAGAGACTATATGTGGATCAGCCACCTTTACCTCTGAACAGTAACATCATCTTGTGAGTGAAATTTAATTTAACCATATATCTGTTAATCTAAATATTACTTCAATTCTATAATAATTCTTAGACATTAGCTTAAAAACATGAATTTTAATTACCTATTTGAAGCTTTATATTACTATTGAGAAACCCGTTGTGCTGTTCCAATGCGTTTATAGGATAAAATATTTTCTTTAAACTTTTTTAAAGTTAAGATATCCTTTAATTTGAATCTCTTGTAGAGAAACACTTGCGCGTTTTTAAAACTGAAAATTATTCAACATGTTAAATACTCGAGAAATTCAGAATGAACGTAAACTAATTTAGTTAAATTAAACTTTGTATGAAAAGCTTTTTAATTGCAGCTTAGAAGCAAATTATTTTATAAATGCATTATAACGAGAAGAAAACATAAAAATTAGATCGGATAATTATTGGTATATAAAATAATTTGTTCCACCAAACAGTTCGGTACGTTTTTTAGCGATTATCCTGTTGAAAACCAACTTTCAGTTATTTGAGACTGGAATAAGCAATTTAGAGCGGTTCTGAACGTAATAGAATAAACCCAAAAATATGTAAAGTTATTCATCCCTGTTTGCTGAAAATTTTGAGTTGTAGATAAGTAAATATTATTTCTAGGAGTTTTCTGACTAAATGAAATTTATTTATTGTAATCACATCATGTTATGAAAAACGGGCTGAAGTAATTAATTTAAAATGTTACGACTACGTTGCTCTTCGTTATCAATTCTGGTTGTATTCTTTAGCGGTTTTGTTAATAAAAAAGTGGTTTTAGGTATTTCTCGCTGATTTTTATGAATTTTGGAAATGTTATGGATAACAAAATATTGTCCGTACGAATTATTTCAGGGAATAAAAAAAAATCTCTAATATTAAACCGATATTAATACATACTGGTAGTTTTACATAAGGTACTGCTTGATTCCAAGTGAACGGGTGTAAAGCTGTTCCCTTCTTAGCTAACTAAAATAATATTTTTATGATATATGGGCTACGTTGGTGAGTGTAAAATATCGTCAGGGAATTTTAAAAGTACTATAGGTATTCTTTATTTTAATGTATTTAAAAAAAATGTAGAAAATACCTAAATAAAGTCTACAAGTTTTACATTTTCGTTAGAAATGGCTTTTAACAGTGTAACGACTCTTCCAGCATTGTAAGGTGTCAATTCGTATTCCAGGGAATGGAATGTGAAGTTCATAATTGAATAATCTACATATTTTTAGTACTAAAGTGGATTTATAGAACCTTTTATTTTTGGAGAAAACATATTTGTCGAGATTACCGGGCCGAATAACAATTTAACGTAGGCCGCGTTCGAAAACTAAAAAATATAAAACTAGAAAGTTTATATTACATTTTCTCTGTTCTTTGATCGTTATCTAGACTCGGACCGCCCAAAAATTGGTTGAGGTGAACGTAAAATAAAATATTAAAAAATTGTAGACCGCATAATGGGTTTGGCATTGCCAAGTGCAGCGCATCAAGAAAAGCACATAAAAAGGATGACAGCGATTCTCAAAATGTGTGGCCATGATTTTTCCAGATGAAAGTGCGAGGCTAAACATTTTCATTTATGAATATTTCGGTACTATAGAGATTGGCATCTGTTATCTGGTATATGATGATCAAAATAAATTTCATCGCTAGTGAAAATGGGACCTAGAAACTCTTCGCCGCATTCTAGTTATGCATTTTTCAAACACATAACGTGGGATCGTTTAAAATTCCAATTAGGGTAGGCGCTATTAGATTTATGAATAGTCATAGCTGACCATAATTGGAAATTTGAACGATTGCGGTTTATTCCCCTCATTGATACTATCTTCAACGTAAATGCCAGAATATTGATGAAAAATTATTGTTATTGTTTGGAAATATTTTCAATGAGTCTGCGCATAAGTTACGAAATTACTAGCGAAAAGTGAAACAAAAAACCGCAGTTCATTCATTTCAATTTGAAATGGACAGGTATTATTATTACTAACGCCATGCGCTTACACAAGCTCGAAGCAGTCGACTTGAGATATAAGGTAGCTACTCTTAACGTTTTATGAGTTCCTTTACATTGAACAGGGAAGGTCATAACACATGTAGGAAGTAACTTATAAAGAATGCAAAAGGATGGATTCTGGTAGCCAACATCCTTTTTTTTATACATATCAATGAGTAGAGATACAGTGCAAAGATCTTATAAACGAAAACCCATATACATTAATATAATTAATCACAGATTAGTCAAAAAATTTCAAGGAATGAGATCAGTTCACAACGAGTGCGTCAAAGTGTTATCACAGACTCGAGGATTCGGCAAGGTTGAGGCAAACGTGTCAGTTACTAGGGAATTACATACATTACAAATTTCTGTATTAACTGTTCATAAAATTTTAAAGACAAACAACTATAAGGAAGAAAGCTTATTACAATTAAGCCTTACATGACCTCCATGAATTTGAGTTACAATGAACGTGCGGTGATGTGTACACCTCTAGTTCATGGACCGTATCCTCTTTGGTACTTGAAAAGTTAAACTTCACAACAACAAGCAATGACGATTCACCTTTGACTTCTAATGAAGCTCCTTACAAAAATGAGCGATCGCTAACTTTTGCCAAAACTTGACACGGTACGTTCCTAGAAATCTTTTCCTAAACTAACTTTGACTATGAAAGCTGTCCTTCTTAAATTCAAATACTACTATTTCAACGAATGCAGACTCAAAGAGTGAAAATATAAAATGTAAACAACAGTTTCACAAAGTATAGTACATAAAAGTACTATTATTATACATCAATTGTATTATTCAACGTTATAAGGGGAAAAACCTATAGTAAACACAATATGTGAAAGGGTAACAATATTTATTCTCTTGATGCAAATACTTACGTAAATAAAATCCTTTAGCTAAATAAAAATTAAATATCGCACCTAGCAATCGGCATTCTTTTTAAGTAAGGGTTCCTCATCAAGTTTGTAGTTTCAAATATTATATTTGGTCAACAAATAAAATTAAAACACATTTGTAGATATTAGAATAATCAATTCACCTTAAATCAAATACTCCAGAAAGGTAAATCGCATAAGTGTGATACATAAATATATGCATACAGGGTATACATGGCGCATAATATTTATAGTACGTTATTTTCTATCTAAAAATGAACAGGAGGTTCCTTGATAAATTTGTAGTTAACTCAGAAAATTTGAAGTTATTTTAAGTCGTAAATGTCCTTCTTGACTCGATTTTCTTACTAAATACAGCAGTATATATATATATATATATATATATATATATATATA
>JAHWXV010300659.1:0-17717 GCA_024586415.1 Phrixothrix hirtus | reverse complement strand
AGTATCTACTGAACGTTATTTCATGAACGCACCTTGTATTGAATTAGTCGAACATTTAAATGACGATTTATTCTAAACTTATTACAGTCAAGAAGATCACATATATTTTAAGACCCATAGCTAAACTACACATTTTATTTATAATTAAGAGGATTTATAAGACCAATTATTAATTTATGTGTACTAATTAAATTTAATATGAACTCAGTTTCAATCAATCACGCATATATAAGTAGTCATTTATTTCATTTTGACATAACTTGTTATTAGGTTACTACAATTCATTTCTTATTTAAATCTTCTAGTTTTAAATTAAAATGTTATAACGTTAAATTTAGGTACTTTCAATAAATTTAGACAATTCCTTCGAAACTTCCTGAATCTAACTCGAACGATTTCTCGATCTTTAGTATTCGAAATTTATTGACTTTCTATTCATATTTCATTTGATTTTTAGGGCTTACATTTGTGCGTGCTTCTGGAAAATCCATTTTTTATACTTAAAAAACGAATTATTTAAGATAGCCTAATTCTAAATGTTGGATTATCTTATTGTCGCGATTGATAAATTGAGTTGCAAATAATATTCTGTCCATATATTTCGATGAAATTCCTATAGGAAAATGTCGACCTTCAATTCCCGATAGCGACATGTTGTTTATAAACGCATGTGTTTGTTTGTTTCAAACAATGTTGCTAAAAGTTATCCCCGTAAATTTGCCTGTAGCTACTGTTGGTGATATTCTCATTAACTTAAAGCAATACGAGAATTCATTGGCAAATATCTTCGGTTTACGAAATTTAGATTATGACTATTTCTTTTTCAGTGTTCCCTATTTGAGTTTTTTAGTTCTGAATATTGTATCCCAACAATATTTACTAGAATTATTCTATCAGCGAACGATGGTTTCCTCCGCTTTAGAGGTGTGGCATTTACCGGAAACCGTTCCGTTTTTAGCTCCATTGAAACAGGTGCTATCAGTCACCTTATCAAAATGAAAGCAATCCCACCGTTTCATTGATAAATACATCTTTTTGTCTTCATCTTTTTTTGGAAAATAACAACCTCATTAATGCATTCAAACGTGATACGAAAATATCCTATTAGTTTTACAAGATTATCATTGTTAGCCTTGGCTTAGTATTAGCTCCGAATACGAATACGTTTACCAATTCAATGTATTTCTATACGTATACGAATATTTGGAATTTAAATCTATATTTAATTACATTTTAGAATAATTTGTATAATTATTAATGCTAGCAAGCTAGAATTGTAAATTGCTTACTGTAATAAAATTTTTTGACCATTATGATATCTTAAACTCCAAAATATAGCTTATTTAACTAATTTTCGTAAACATATAATATTTAGGTATGTAACTTGTTTAGATTAGATAGCAAGCTTTCCTGCAAATTGCTGTAAGTTTTGAATTATTTAACGTAATCAATGTTTTACCTATTAATTTTTGAAATTTTACGCAAGTTAAGAAATGAAATATATGAAGATACCGAAACAAGTTAAAAAGTTAATAATTTATTTTATACCACCTTCCGGTCAGTAGGATTTGTAAATACTAGCAGGTATTTTCAAACAATATTTACATCTAACATTTCGAAGTGTTAGCGGTGCCAAAATATATCTTAATTCATCTACGAACAGCTGATTTTTACATACCAAAGTAATATGTGGTAAATTAGTATCTTTATAGATATTTTTATGGAGTAACTCGTATTAAATAATTTATTTTTAATAAACCGTCGATTACACGAATTCTAATAAGGTTGAATTTGAATTAACTGAACTAGATCTAATTACTGCAATCATATTTATATTTTTCTTGGGTAATGACCAAAATAATAATTTATGTGAATTAAATAAAATGTGTTCCATTTGTTTTCTGAATTGGTGACTCTCTTTATTTTACTCAAGCTCCTTATTTAATTAGAAGGTGTAATTAGAATTTAAGTTTCTTCACTTGCAGCAATAATAAGCTCGATTGGTACAACATTCTTGTTTGGCTGTACAAATAACACGTGACCAGGGACAAATAGTGTTACCTATTTAAAATTACTACTTCTTTAGACTGACAATTAGCTTCCTGTATTTTGACTTGCTTTTTTAGGAGAAATCTTCTCAACACCCAGCCTACTGAAATTACTGAACTAGATCAGATGCTATTTGCGCATCTTACAGATAATGCGCCTTACTCCGGCCAAATTTGATGACAAAATTGTGTCAACCTAATATAGTTTTCGTTTGAGAATAAAAGTGAAAAAGCCTACTTTTTTTTATCGATGCGCTCACCTTGTAGGCAGCAGATGTCGAACGGATAAAGAATTTTCAAGCAGAATCGAGACGGTTTGCTTTTAAGGGACAATGCAATACTCTCACCTTTAATTATGTGTTAATAGAATTCTGATGTGTAATTTTAATTACCACGAAATTTTAGGCGACAAGGGGAGCCCATGCATACCCCGAGAGGGACGTCACTGCTATTGTAATTTTAGCATTTGGTTAGGCATGACCAGTTTATTTAAAGAAAATTCCCTCGCTCTTATTTTATTTATCATTTAAATTAATTAGTGTTATTGTTTTCGTGGAGAGAAGGTCACTCTGCTGGCTTAATAGATACTCATTACGTAATTATTTATCCGTCAGAAAAGTCGCTAGTGAAATTCGCTAGGCAATTTGTCCCGAGAATCCTTGTCAAATTCAGTAGCTCCTGCTACATTTCGACCCAATTATTTGACGTGATGGAAGTTACAAAAAGAAATGGTATCCACCGAACCAAGTTGCTGGAATATCTGCATCGAAGCTTTATTAATTTTCTAATTTGTGTGAAAGGACGCTATTTGAAATTTTAAAATTATATAATACAATTCAACAAATGTAACTTTGTAACCCTTAAGTAGCCTACACATTTCTTCCTAACACGCGTTGAACGAATGGACACCTACCACCTGAAATCAATTTTCTCAGTGTTTTATATTTATTTAGTGAATAGCTTTGATTTACAATAATTTTATACACTTACGTTTAATTGAAATAGTACTTCAAATTATTACTGATAAATTTAATAGTGTACTTTGGATAGATGCTAATGTTATATTTTGTTCACAATGTTATTTATTTCTCTTTAAATTTTCCATTGTATTTTCTAATCAAGTAATTTTTGTTTAAATTCTAGCATCTATTTTCCTGATTTTCTAAGTTAACGCTCTTCGTATTAGACTTCTGCGGTTTATAGATGCACTACGCTCATTGCCCTACAATAATTCTCCAGTATACATATCAGGATTATGCATAAATTTTTTTCCATCCTATAGTAGGTGCAAATATGTGTGCAACAATATAACAAATAATTTTAAGAAACCAACCCAGAAGCCATTTAAATTAAATAGGCCATAACAAAGATTCACAAATATAAATAATTCGGATTGAAATGAATAGTATTCCAAGTTTTATACAAAGTTCCAACCAACTAACCTGAAGCAATAAGAATAATTATAATTAGGAAGTAACCGTAAGAATTAATTTAATAACAATAGAAGCCAAAAGAATCACAGTTCATCGCTGGTAAATAGGCATATCGTTAGGAACAAACGTGATTATAAAAATTCATTCTAGAACGTCCTAAAAATGTTTAACGACGCGTTTGACCCAAAATCAACAGCAAAAATAGAACTAACTGAATACAGATTTCGTCCTGCACCTACTACCAATCATACACAAAGTCTAGCATTTCACAATAGTTTACCCAGTTATTATCCTACATTCAATATTCTGATAATTATACTAATAGGAAATTATAGGAATTAGAACAATAATTAATTATAAAGATAGGCATAGTAATCAAATTGAAAATCATAGTAAAAATTAACGAATATCGTTCGAAATTAGATGTTGAAATATTTTATAAACTTATAAACAACACATGTCGCAGATAACATTATATATGCTATCCACAAGTTAAAAGTTATTTATTAATTATATTATTGGACGCAATTGAAAAATCTTCTGTATTTTAAACCTTTATTTCATTGCATTAGCAATATATTATCAATTTTTAACTGTATTTGCTACATATGATGGAGACATACAAGGTGGCATAAAAAGAACGCATGTTTTTAGAATGCTTAATACTTTGGAGGGGATAGGTCGACGTCTTCCCTAATGTATCTGGCAAGAGGTGCAGAGAGTCTAGCTCTAGTAGCCATGGAGCGATGGAACGTAGAGCACCGCGCTTTTGCTATTGAGCAGTTTTTGGTAATAGCGATTGTGTAAGTTCCGTTCAACGCTTGTTCCGTCAATATTTCAATGTGCCTGTTGGTGATTCGGTCTCTGATCGAAACACAATACTCCGATGAGTTGCATCATTTCGAACAGCTGGATTCGTTATGAGAGGGTCATCACCTAGTTGTCCTCTTAGAGCTCGAGCTCATGAAAATGTAAGAAGAGCAATTATTTAGAATCCTCAGCGCTCGACAGGACGTCGCGCCCCACTTTAAACTTATCGCAGCGTTCACTACAGCGAATCCCACATAATCACTTGTACTTTCACCCTTACAAAATAATAATTCGCCAGAAGTTACTTGAGGATGATTCTGCTTAAGGCAATTTTGCGAAAGAACGTTTGATATGTGTGCTGCTGGTGTCTTATTGCTGGGAGTGATGTGCCATATTTCAATTTAAATCGTTATGTCAACAAACAAAATTGCTGTTATTGTGCAGCAACTAACTCGAAAGAGTTACACCAGCGACCTCTCCATAGTGCTAAGGCACCAGTTTTGTGCGGCGTTTTAAAAAACGGGATCACTGGACCTTAATTTTTAGAAGAAGTAAAGACCACTGTAAGAGTGACTTCTCAGCGCTATGTTGGCATCTTGCACAAATTTTTACTTTCACAATTTTGAAAACTCCAGATCAACATGAACGAAATGTGTTTCTAACAATATGGGGCGACAGCACATAAAGCAAGAGCCACGATGGAAGCTGTCCGATAAATGTTTCCCAATCACATAATCTTGCGGTTTGGTGACGTTCTTTGGCCGTCACGGTCGCCGAATTTGTCGGCTTGCGACTACCTTTTGTGGGGTGTGTGTTGCGAAAAGCAATACTAAACTTTGAGGAGAGGCTGCGTATGTGCTTCTAGCAAACATTTACCGGACGTAATCTTTTATAGTTAAAATTAAATTAGATAATCGAGTACATCAATAAAAACTAGATATATTACAGATTATTTTTGTGGAACTAAATTTATTTATATTGATAATTACGCAGCTTGTACTCTTTTGAAATCAATACGTTCTTTTTGCGCCACCCTGTATAAGCATAATGAATTATATACTAAATTATAAACTAAACATGTCGAATTTGCAAAGTGAAACTAGGTAAAAGACTTGTTTACACCTAAGAAGTGAAATAAAATATGTTCGCCACCTTAAGCTAAAATCCTAATCGTTAAGGAGACCAAATATTTTCTTATCTTCACAAGATATGCAGCCTAGAAGTATGAGTATTTTAACATGATACATTAATTTTTCGAATTTTCATTAATATACGATTGATAATTTTTAAAGGGAAATTTATTGTAACAGAAATCTCGAGACAATTTCGAAGGGCTTTATTAAATAAATTTCGTGGGTTATTCATTATAACAACTAGTATACAGAAGTCTTACAAAATTAAGAACATTTATTAATTTCCGTCCAGAAAAACTCTTTTCATTTTAGTTTCAATGGTACACAAGGGAGATTTTGGTGAATTGAAGATGACATTAATTCTTGTTCTTTAAATAAGGTGTCACAAGTTTTGGAATATTTAAGCTCGTTCAAAATTCATCTCTTTGAGAATTTGTTAAATTATACTAATTGATTAATTAAGTTTTATTCAGAAATGTGTATAACTAAATCCCACTTACAAATAGGTCTAACTTAATTAAGAGTACCTTTAATCAGCAAGAGATTCTGTGGATGTCATTGTAAAAGAACTATCTCTATATTTTAATGTTAATTATATTACTGTCGAAAAGCTTAGGATATTGAATACGTAGAGCTTCGATGTCATAAATTTGTGGCTAACCGCAGGGCTTCTGTAAGAGTAAAAAGCTCCTACGCAGTGGAAGTCTCGGAGTTAGGGAAAATTTTGTCATTTTATTTTAATTAGATAAGTATTAAGACTAGCGCTGTTAAACTTTCGCTAATTGTCAAATTTATGTAGGGAGTCATTAAAATAATTTAGAATTTGTATGCACCAAGTGTGAAAGTTATTGAAATAAATTTAAATTGTTTTATAAAAACAGGGGAACTAAAAAATACATCAAAAAACAATTTATACGAAACTAGCAGCCTGAGGCTTCTGCCAAAATATTTTCCGTACCGTATATATGAACTTTAGTGTAAATATTGTTTCAAAGAAAGAGAGTAAATATCTATAATATTTTTAGGAAAAAGCTCTTTAGAAGCATGTTGCAAAAGCATCTTTAAAAGCTTACGAATGTGGAATGTGTTACTTTTAACATTGTATCCTCATTCATTATTTTTACATTCAGTGATTAAATTTTTTTATATAAAACTTTATTACTTATTTAACGTAAAATTATCGTAAACTTTTGGAAATAAAAGATCCCAACTTCTCCATTTCAATTAGTAAATTACCTCTAGGTTGATAAAACTTTATTATTATTCCTAATTACATTAGGAAACTGTTCCATTAAATCGTTATACTAAAAGGCAAAATTAAGCAATTTTGAAAATTATTAAACTGAAAGTAGTTACAAAAACATAATGAGCTACTTTCAAGCAATCTTGTTGGAAACAACTTTTAGTAGTTTATTTTCAATTTGTAACAAGCTTAAAACTACTCCAATTTTCCTAATAAGCACAAAATACCCCTGGGAAATTAATATGTCAACGCTCCTATTGCATTTCTTATTTTGTAATCTTATTTGAAATGATTATTAAAATTTTAATTTTTCAGTCTCACATTTTAGAAATAGCTGTATAAATAAAATTTCGAATGGGATATTTTAAGATTTCTTTGGCAAAGATTATTCCTGGCATATGCTGTAACTATACCGTATTTATATTAATATTGTTATCTTTATTCATCTACATTACAAAATACTTTAAAGTATATTTAAATGGTACTAAATACAAATTTCAAATATGATGTCTTTGGTTTCTACGGTTATTCTTTGTTTTCCAATGACGCTTTCGCTGATACCTTGCATATTAGTTGTGTGAAATACATAACAATGAAAGGTGACATAACAACTCTGAGAATATGCCGTATCAGTTTTAGTGGGGATAAGGATAACTATATCCTCTAGTCAGGAACCTTGATTAACTTAACGAAACTGGCACCGCAAATATTTTACCTTAAGGGGTCGTTACGAATGCGAGCATTGGCATCTATAGTATTCAATATATTTACACGCTATCTATACAGGTTTAAATGCCTGTCCAAAAGGTGAAGGCTATATGAAAATGTTAAACAGAGACAGGCTTATAATACATTATAATTTTGTGTAAGTATCCATTACGAGTGAATAAATCCTTTACCTTCAGAGTAAAACCACATATCCATCTAATAATAAGTAGTTTTTGTAAATTAATATTTAATAAACCAGCCCTTCATACGATCAACTGACACATATGATACAGTTATTAATAAAGTTTAAAGAGCATTTTACCTTTGCCAAATAAGCGTTCAATATTGCACTTTATAGGTTACAGTTAGAATACTAAATTAAGATAGAATTTTCAAAGAAATCTGGGGTACATTCATACCAAAATTTTAAATGATGAAGTAGCTGGATCTGCTCAGACTGAGCGATATTACAATTGAAGCAATCTCAAGAGCCCTCGTAGACGATGGTGTTACAATTTTGTTACTTTTTCACGCACATGTTGACGGTAAACTACTCCAAAATAGGTTTTTGCCATTAAAATGGAAAAAATAATATGGTGAAAATTAATTACCAAGGAAAATATAGTCCAATGTATGCATTTAGAAATAAAATAAATTGTTTATATTAGCTATATATAATTGAACACGAAAGTAATCAGTATATACAATTTTTATAATCATCCGTTCTCCATTTAGCCCGCTTTACACTAACTTAAAATAATTTTGCTTTCCCTTACCCTATATGAAGTATCAGTAAAAAATAAATAATCGTCTTCGTTCAAAATTTTCGATGTCGATATTTAGGGGGAATACGCATTTGTGGGTTCCCTAAGTATGCGTGGCAGAACGCGTGCGCGTGTCTCTGTCTGTCTGGATGTAAGTGCGTGTGCGTGCGTGCGCACGTGCGTGTATGCGTGGACGCGTGTGTGTGTGCGCGTGTGCCACTTACACCGTCCGAAGATCTTTTCTGCTTTCCTGTCACTTTAGATTAGTACAGTTCAGTCTTGTGTAAGGAATCAGGAGGTTCGTGTAATGATATATTCCTCCGCTCGCAACCGACGTCGCTCTGTGGATGAAGCTATCACAAGCAACCGACGCCAAACAGACTTTTGCTGCTTATCAACTCAAATATGTTTGGCGCCGACGCAATCACAGGTTACAGCAGCTTTTGAGTCTCCGCTACAGAATCAACTCGAAATTCAGGCGCTCTGTGCTTATTTATAATCAAGACGCGACCGCTACAGAACAACGCATCCATTCTAGAATATAAAATCGCAGAAAGGCAGACGGTACAAGGAGTTTTACCCTTTTGGATAACTGAACTAGCTGCATCGCTTATTTCTGCGATGACGGTTTTAAAATTAGAATCTAAACAACTCGGCGGAAATGGTTTGCGTACTTTTGTAATTAGCAAAACGTCTTTCATTACTTTTGCAAAATTTAGCTAGACCTTAAAGGTAAAACTACATGCAATATATTCCCGCACAGAAAATCGTTCGGTCTGAATTCGAGTAGAGATCTACAGGAACTCCCCTTCGGCTTGAAAGTGTTGAGCTTTTATAAATAATTGTCAGGTCTGACTCATTGTTCTTCGAACGCCATTGATTTGTCTATTAAATCTTTCATTGACTGATAAGCGCTCAACCTCATGTGCTCTGATTATCAATTTATTTATAACGTAATATTACGCAATTTCAGTTAATGCTTTCCTATTAATTAAAGGTGATTTTGAGATTGTTTTAATATACATATATATTTTAAGAAGCAATCTTTATTAATTATTAATTAGTTTGAGCGGTTTCTCAATGTTTTAAATCAGGATTATTATTGCGCCATATTTAGTTCTCTTTATATCCTAATTATTTACACTTTATCTAAATTCAGGTTAATGACCATTATTTGAACTTGAATCAATTTAAGGTAATTCACTCCCGGTTATAGTCTTTTATAATGTCAAGCATCCAGAATTTAACGTAAACACAAATGCACGCGCGATTTTTTGCAAATAGTTTTACGCGTTACTTTTACACTTTAACAGTTTCCATGGGAAATGTTACAAACTAAGCAGCTTTTACATTAAATTTTCGAAAATCAAGTAATCGAAAGTACTTGAAGTATTAATTGTGACCAACATCCCAGAAATTCAACAAATTCAACATATAAAAATGAAATTTCATATTAAGTTTTCTAACTTTCGCACATAAGATTCCAAAAATTTAGGTATATTCGAATGACTGAAAGTGCCACTTTATTCTTGAGATTTTTAATTTTTTTGCGATTTTCTGGAAAACAGCTACACATTTTTGAAAACTTGCTATGGTTATTACATCTTTAATATCCATTTACGTGAACTTAACGGTTTCTCTGAAAAAAGGCGCTGAAGCAAGTTATCAGAGAAAATCTCCGGAGTTAAACAACTTTTACCGTATCCCGTAATTTGGATATGTAACCGTTACAATTATTGTTTCCAAAATA
Organism: Phrixothrix hirtus; assembly: GCA_024586415.1. Lineage (NCBI taxonomy): Eukaryota > Metazoa > Arthropoda > Insecta > Coleoptera > Phengodidae > Phrixothrix > Phrixothrix hirtus. The sequence goes on along the minus strand of JAHWXV010300659.1, from coordinate 7,828 downwards.
CACGTAAATAATATTTCAATCATTTGTGAATTTTATTTGCATATCTATATACGTAAGAGATTTTGGTGTGTTGTTTCACGCCAGGTTTTTTATATACGCCCTAGTCACTATAAGTATTTTAATTTTCTCAGTATAGTGTCTCGTTGTATTTAGAAATATAAAATGTCATATCTCGCAATATTCTGTGTTAGGCATTCTTAAAATCTTTTATTCATTACTATAGCATTGTGATTTTATTTAATTTACAGACAGTAAAAAGTAGACAGTTTTTAAAGAAAAGCTGTAAGGAAATATAAAGAGAGTGTTTGCTAAAACGATTCCAGATCCTGATTTTGGACCAATCTACGTATTCCTTTCTGAGTGGCGTCACTCGTTTAGAGACTTTTGCCCTACCTAGAGGTTTTTAGTTCTCCAAGTTTCAAGGATACGTATTTGTTGCATATAGAATTAAAAGAGTTGCAACTATTATAGTTTATGCGAAAGTTCTAATTTTAAGCAGGATGCCACGCATTTGTAGACATTTGGCAATATCTTATTTATTACAATATGTGCTAAATCTGCAGAGTTATTAATTGGTAACAATTAAGAAATGTATTTACAGCAGTTACTAATATACCAAACACAATCAGCCTACATATGTATTTGTAACGTAAGTGGGCCATTTTATTAGATATAATAGCAATCCTTTTCGTATGGTTTCCCATTCCTCAGCTAGAGGTTCTTTAGGCCCTTTGATGACTTTGATAAGTTGAACATAACGCATATTGCGAATCCTACAATTTTATTTATTATTGGTGCCGGAATTTGCAACGTTTGCAAATTCAATGTGTAGTGGTGAAAGAGTATTTATAAGATAGGGGAAGCTTCAGTCGAAATATTAAAAAGACTAAATAAATTATTAGGTTAAAGTGAACAATGAACTCAACTTAGGCTAGCAGAAAAATATGTATTTCATATGTCCGATAATAAAAAGTTTTTAAACACTTTGGAAACCTTGGAACTTTGGATGTCGCGTTTCTCTTATTTGATCATTGCTGAAAACTACAATGACTTGTGTTCGTTGCGTCAATTTAGAAGGGGTTAGTGACTTAGCTTTAATAGGATGTAGTTGTGTAACTAACTTGATATGAAATGAAATTATTGCATCTAAATTATAAATAAAGCAATTTCTAAGAGAATCTTCTGTTGGACACATTACTTGGGCTTCTGTGCCCTAAGAAGGACATTACAAAGGAATTAAATATAAAGATCAAGCAAGACTATAGAATTCAAATTCAACTTCTGAGTGGTTGCTTCGTTCGATCTTCACTTATTCTAGGAACGCAAACAATCGTAAACAAGTAACAAACTTAATGAACTTCATTTTACAATCAATTAACATTTTAATTCTAATTACAAAAGAAAATATTCTTGCGAGCGGTTATTTGCCATCCTAATTAACCTCATTAATTCGGAACTTCTTGAAGAGTCAGAACCATCCACCAAATTCATGAATTATTGCTTGTCGAGGTAACGTTGCAACAGAAAATAAACACAGTAGTAGTTCGCACTAGAATGATTGGGGTTAAAGGTATGAGACACTATACCAATTAAAAATTACTGTTACACTTCAATTAAATTAGTTAGAGACACTGCTATAAGATAAGATAATTACTTTTACATATCTATCTTGTTTCAACTATTCAGCTAATTATTTAGATATAACAACCATAATTCCATAAGGGTTTCGTGTCACTGAATTTACTTGACAAGACGCATGGCTACTGATATGCCGAACTCATCTTTGTTAAACAAAGAACGTGTCGAATGTACTGCAATGCTATTCTTGAAAATTCTCTAATTATTAAAATCCACCTTTGTAAATCCCTATTAACAGAATTAAACCTGATGATAATTGAATCTAAAATCAAAAGATATTAAAATTTGATATCACTTAATTGGAAGAACACATATAAAATTAAAAACGAAAAATATAGTCCATGCTTTCTCGAAACTTTCTTTAAAAATGTTGTATAACGTGTCAGATATTTACATCTTACATTTTATGTATTATTTAAATTGATGCGAACTAATTTATTCGAAAACCAAGAGAGCGCACTTTTTTCTTAATTAGAACATAGCGTTGTGCTAGAGGTTCTCAAGAATAAATTTTTCATATAAATTTTGGCATTAATATAAAGAAAATTTATTTTTAATAAATTAATTGTTATCCAACGAATAAAATACGAAATAAAATAGATGAATAACCTAAACCCATCAATGATAAGCACACAAAATGGAACACTACAAGCTGTCACGTTAAAGACCATTACTTTATATCAAAACCTAATACAACCACAGTAAATACACAATACTTAATTTAACGCCTTTGTTTAACGTGTAACTTAATGGCAAGTTGATAACACTAATACCTAGTGTTCTAAATTAATTCTCTATGACTACCATAACGTGTAGAGTAGAAATTGAGTGATGAAAGTTTTATTTGTTATAAAAGTTTAATTGAACTCACTAAGAAACCTTGCGAGATATCCGTCCTCTCCAATTTTGAACATCTTTTATTTACAAATTAATAGCCCTAGGGAATTGAAATATCTCTGTAATAGGTATATCCCCTGTATTTTCAATCCATTTGCACGTAATGGTTAGTTTACCAGAACAATTGGTGAAAGATTTTTATCTTATTTAATTAGGATTATAATTTCTTCGCTGTTTACTAAGCATTTCCAAAATAAAAGCTACTTTCTAGAATATTAGAATAACAAACATTCTTTAAGACAATGAAAACTCTTAAAAAGTAATTCAAAATTTTAGGTTTCCATAAAAATCGAGTGCTAATCAGATTGCTACTCTTCCAACTGTGAATTATTTTATGAACACTTTTATTCTTAGGATCCACATATCATTGTTTTGCGTTAAACATTTATATATAATTCACAAGTAACACTTTGTGAATTTAAAATGCTGAATTAAAGTGCTTCTATAACCAAATTTCGTAGAAAAATATATATGCATAGGCTCCAGTTTTCCTTAACCTTTAGCTTTTAGTTCGGTCGAAGTTCGTCTTGTGACTTCAGTCAAATTTAAATATAATTTTAATGGTAATACCATGTAATGGTAATGGTAATGTAAGTAATATTAATAGCGAATTTTAAAAGTTTCGAAATCGATTACTAAATATTTGAGACGTAAATAATTACAATATTACCATAAAATCGTAAGCTTTAGTATAAAGATTATCCATATTTAAACCTGCTTAGTCTGATTTTAGCAATGTGCTATAAACCATTTCAATAAACTTGCGCTTGGTTAGAACAACGCCGACATTAATGCAATAAACTTAAACTTAATTACAAAATTTAACTTAATCTATCTTAGTCGGATGTAATGAAAATGCTACGCTGTAGTTGAGAATAGTTCTTTAATCAAAATTGTATCTTATCTAGTGATAAACGTGATTAATATATTTTTATTTCGTACTTTATAAAAATATGAAACGATTTGTCATTTAAATATGTTTATTAAGCATAAGTAAGAAATTTACAAATATGCAAATGCAACACTTAATCTTTTAATAAGTTCAAATGAAATTAACATTCGCCAACCCTTTTGATACAAGTACATATCACGTATCTCCCATTTGCAGTTCAAGAAATACACTAGTAATGCTAAGTTGGCTGTTATCATCTTCTCCGTTATAAACTTAGATTCTATTAAGAATTTCCTTTGTGACAAAAGTTTAATTTTATAATTTCTAATCAACTCAGTTGTTTGGAAGATAAAGATGAATCTAATCTAACCATTTTATCAGTTACTATTTTCGCAACAATTAATGCAAATAACAATAGATTGACATTAAATTGTTTTCTATGTATGATAATTATACGAATTCTATTTATTATTCCAAATAATTTAGATCTATTGTAACGAAACTAGTTAATTGTTTTAAAATGTTTATTTATATTCACTCATACTAGGAAGATTTATATACACTTATCTATTTAAATATTTATTTCACAATGCACTAACAACAAACTTTCTATTTATGTCTGTTTATATTTATATTTATGTATATCAGTAACTAAGAGCATAAGATTCAAGTAATAACTCAATTAAGGGAATTTAATCTACTGTTTATATAGGAAAGATAAATTCTCGAATGTGATGGACTAGTGTAAAATAAGAAATTAGTCATACTAATGATGTAATAAATTACAATGCTATGACTGATTGCTGACCTAATTGAATTGAAATATATCGGTTACCGCAATGAGTCATTTGGGATTACATCAACTATTTCATTCTAAAGAAGGTGCTGGATGTTTCTGAAAGTTCCATTAGATTTTTATTGTTTCTAATTTTCGTTACAGAATACAAGTAAAATATTTCACCTCAATATTACAGCTCCAGTTATCATAAAGCAGCTATAATATACTTTGCTTCATTAGAAATAAATTAATACAAGATTTTTATATTTTGTGAAGTGTAACCAATATAATAATTTTGATATTATGCTGGATATTAAACGTTTAACAACAACTTTCCATACTTAGCATAATATAGATTTGCTCAGGAGGTTTATGTCATTGAATTATTAATATATTTGATCATAGTTGAGATCTATCCGGACTAGTAAATTAAATTTTCCGAACCAACTTCGTTCTATTTTATTTTAATGCAAATTAAAATTAAATGTTTATGTAGTTCATTCAGGATGTCCATTTATGCGAGTTGCGATAAATATTATACCTTACTGACTTGACTGATTTTAGTTTAATAACCTGATTGATTTGAACCTCACTGTTCTGAGTCTATCAATATAGTCTACGTGTCTTTCAGTCATGCCGTATTCCATTGAGCAACAGTTGTTTCTGGTTGAGGAATATGCGCGACCACACTCATCCAATACTGTCGGTTAAAATCTTCACGAAAGGTTTCCCGACGATGATCGTCAGGCAAAAGCACCGATCCAAGATTTAGTTAAAAAATGGCGATTAACTGACTGCCGCAAATGGAAAGAAGAATAGGAATGCCACTGTGGAAGACATAACAGCACGAATTGAAAGAAAGCCCTACAAGTCAACACGACGTCTATCACAGGAATGTGGAATTTCTCGCCGGTCGTGTCAACGTGTCTTCCAAGGCTTGCAGCTGACACCCTACTGCGTGCGTGTTGTTCAAGAAATAAGAGGAGTAGATAAGGGCAAGTGTGTACATTATTGTAATTGGTTGCTAGAGAATGCTTCTAAAGGTTATATTGATCCGTTTTTCTTCATTTCAACCGACAAAGCTTCCTTCCACCTTTCGCGTTATGTAAACTCTAAAAACACATGACACTGGGCCGCTCACGATCCACACGAAATCAAGCAGAAGCCATTACATGATTTAAAAGTTGGTGTATGGTACGCTGTGTCTGAGACAAGAATAATTGGTTCAATATTCTTTAAGGATACTGTCAATACCTATGCTTACTTACAACTATATATTCATTTTCTCATCAATTGACTCAATAAGAACTTAGCTTGGCCTACTTTCAGCAAAATGGGTCTATTAGCAGGGTTTTACGGCCAGCACTCGCCCAACTTGTCACCTTGCGATTCCTTCAGTGGGGCTCTCCTAAGTTAAACGTCTGCCAGAACAATCGACGAACACTTGACGAATTGGCAAATAACATTCCCCAGTGTGTTTTGAAAAATGTTTTCTTAATATGATCCGACACGCACAACTGTGCTTAGATGTGAATAGAAAATATTTTTAGCACAGACTTTAAGTTTATTGTCTGGTGTTTATTTTTATTTACAACCAATTGTAAATATTTATTATGTTATTAAACAGTGTTAATCAAAACTGAATGGGACCGGTTTTTCGTGCGCCAAGGGGAGGAGAATTAACCTCACAATAGATAACCTTCCGTATGGGAATTAGAGTGCTACATAAACAAATGCTTTTGCTCTTATTTTTTTAATGATCAAATAAGTTAAGTACAGTTGAGCGTTGTAAATACTTAGATGCTTGAACTCATAATTTTTTAAATTACAGTCCTCCTTCCAAAATTACAAGAGGCTACTTTTGTTACATTTAGAACGATGGTAAAAGTTAAGCAAGCTTGATCGCAGTAAGTATTTGGATTGGTAGCGCTATAATAAACTTCCTTCAAAACATGTAAAAAGCTTTTATTCCGTTTAGAACGATCACAAGAGGTAAGCAAGTTTGAGCATTGTAAGTTCATGGATACGCTAAAAATAGATATTAAACCTTAAATAAAGCAAGCTTAACGTTCAAATATCTCAACATTACATATACACTATATCCCAATTGAAATTGTAGCCATCCTGAAACTCTTTTAGGCCTTATCTATTAAAAACCAAAATCTGATAAATCTAGAATGCAGGGTTCGCCTATCGCTAAGAAACTATTAGACCTGCCAGACTATCCACCTTACCAATATAGATAGATGTATAACCATAAAAAGCATGTTAGGAATTTTTATATTCGGAAATTGTATTAACAGAAATTGTTCGTAATTGTCTGATAATCTTAAATCCACAGTTTTAGCAAATTAGGAAAAATATTGAAATTTTGTTAAAAAGAATATTGTCCTTAAACTTCATTTTTATCGGTTTTGCACTTTGAATAGAATGCTTCGATAATTTTTTCTGATATAAAAACGTTAAGTGTAACTAAGTTGTCAGGTAGTTCCTTAGTACATCTAAATAAAAGGTAAACAATAATTTTAATTTCATTTTAATGTTCAAAAACAATTATGCACTAATTTAGATATAAAGAAAACAATTTTGCCTAAACGTTAAAGTTTTCTAACAAACCTACATGAGGTCTAATATATGCCTCGTGCCTGGATTCACTTCTGTTGTTGTTTCTAACTTTCCGGAAGAGGAGGGAGGTTAAAGGCGTAATTTCAGCACAACCTTGCTTTGTCCGATCTTTTAGTTCTTGCTTATTCCACTGTTATGTTTTGTACATCTCATTTTTCACAGAATCCCATAAAAATAAGTCAATGTGTGAGGTCAGGTGATCTCGGTGACCAACCAATCAACAAGTCTTTCCTTTCCAACGACTGGAAAAGTCGTTTAACAAATTTGGTACCAGCACTGCATTATGTATTGGGGTGTCATCAAGTTGAAAATACACATTACTGTAAGAAATATTAAGCACGTTTTCAACTTCGTTTGAAAGTACATTTTTATGGAAGTGTAGAAAGCGTCCTGCACTTAAACTGCCCTCAAAGAAATATGGCCCAATAATATGTTATAGTCCAATGGGGTTGTTTTTAGTACACCAATGCCGAATATTTTGGGAGCATTAGTGGTAAATGTGACGATTCGAAAAAAGAATGTTTAAAAAAAATCGCGTGAATGAATAAAAGAATAATCACTTTGACACCTACACTTAATTATATATTGTCATATACGGTTACACAGATGACATTAATTTGAATTATACGTGAATACGGAACTTATCTACTAATGTACATACATTTGTTAGCGAAGGCGCAAGGAATCAGCTGTGACAAAAATAAATTAACAGCCGTTTTGGTACCTCTGGTTTAGTCAATAAAATCAAATCGCCTTGCTAACGACATAAACATTATTTAAAATATATTTGCAATAAAATATAATTTCCGATGGGCACCCAGGGTAATATTGAATTAATTATTTCACTTACTTACTAATATTTTACAAATGAATTTAATGAAAATTAATTAACAATTATGTAATTAATAACACAAAATAGTTCTTAAATTGGTGACATTAGCTTTGTGTCCAAACCACATTTATTCCTGTGTCCCATTTAATAACGGTACCAAATTGAA
>JAHWXV010300634.1:0-14843 GCA_024586415.1 Phrixothrix hirtus | reverse complement strand
TTAAAACACATTTACGATGTTTAAGAATTTTTGATATATTTTTATATGATTCTTAGACATGTTGATGTGAATTAATATTGTTTTATTGATGGCATCAACATGGTATTCATAGCATTCATATCGAGGCATTTTTTAAAGGCGTTATTTTTCGCTTCAACTTTATATATTGAAAAGTATCAACTAACAGTTCGTGAATATATTTAGAAGCATACATTGCGCTTAAATTGATTATCATATCACGACGACCCATATTAGAAGTGTTTCTTTTAAATTGTCTGGATTGTTATATAAGCGAACTTTTAGTACTATTAAACAATTTTACATCTGATATTCAATGACTTGCTTACCAATTGTACCTGCGCATTAATAGATTTAAACAATATTTAAAGTAATGGTGTTGAGTAAACTCGCAACGTGTTTAACAATTTGTTTATTTAATTTGAAGTAACCCTAAGTAATTCCATAATTACTTAACTTTGGAAGAATAATTTGCTAATTACAGTAGTTTTGTATTTTTAAAACTACCAAAAAGTATCAAATAAATGCTATAAATGCTAGATGCTAAATTTTACTAAAAGTGATAAGCGAAAATAAAACATTTAGTAGTTTTTCGATTTAAGATGTCATAATAAAAGTACATTATCGTAATTAATAATATATAAATTACTCTTATAAACCACTATTACATAATACATGTATAGACTGGAGGATTGATATCCTTGCCAGATAAGCTTAAACTGCAAAAAGTGTAGTAAAGGAGTTGTTTTCTATTGTTCAATTCAAGTTTCTATAGATTTCATTGATTTCTGTAGAGCTTTTTCGTCCCTTATTCAGTAGAATCATATAACTGGACCTAATTTGGCCTTCAGAACCGTTAACTGCTTTTTACCGTAACCCTAAATGAAATTAGGGATAGGGTTCTAAACTCCTTCCGTTTTTTCTTCTCAGCAGAACTTTGAGTGGTCATGACAAAATTACATTTTCATTTAAAATCTACTTATAAAGTACGAATACGTATATTTAATTCAACGTATAATTCATAGGTAATTAAAGTAAATTATGGCATGAGATTAAAAAGCTTCCCTTTGTCTTCCAAAAGCCAATTATTGCTCCCTTAGTCAATTCTGAAGTCTTTTCACGTATCAAAGATTACTTTTGTTATTAAACATTAATTTGAGTTTCTTATCACTTCCTAATTATTGTTAGAAGTCGTGCTCCGTTGAGTTTGATAGAAACCTGTTGCTGATAGCAGCTACCATTAGGATTTAATTTCACAAGCTTGCGTTATTGGATAAATGCGTTAACCCAAATTTAATATCTTAAAGATTTTATAGATACAACTATTGTATTTGCGTACTCGTGGCTTAACTACCCTTCAGGTATCCCTAAAATAAAGAACTACTATTACTCCATGCATTATATTTTAATCACATACCTGTTTCAAGTATTTCTACCAGATTTTATGTACAATTTACTTATAATTATATTATAATTATAATTTATAACCTTTATTTACTGATAAAATGGTATATACGCTATTGATTAGACTATATAGTTAGTAACAAAAAATACTTTCAATTTCAACAAAGTTGGTTTAGGTTAAATTGAATTTACATAAATTATTACTTAATTTGATTGACAGAAAATTATACAATCACAAATTAATTTAGCTATCCAAGTATACATTAATCAAAATAACATAATTGTTCAGAATAACTCAAATCAATCTAGATTAATTTAAATTCTATTATTGCGCCTTCGATATTTAGTAGTTTCTTGTAAATACAAGATTTAGCTTTTAAACTGTATTTCTTTTTATTCAGAATAATATATCATCAACTATTAGGTTTATATAATATAAATGATTTAATTCTTTAAATCGCCGCCTTGTTACGTACCTAAATATATTTGTGGCACGTATGTACATCCTAACAGCGAGCGTTCGAAGGCCAACGTAACTAGAATAGTGAGGTGTAAGTAGACGATATCTGGCGTTCGAACACCTTGTAGTATAGTATAAAATCGAGAATAATGTCTAGTCCACCATATTCCGGACGAGCTTTCAGAAATGTTGACCCACCCTGTGTATAAGATGATAAATATTCTTACCTGGAGCAGAGCGGGAGTTCTCCATGTTGAACCACAGCTTTTAGACCTAAATAAAAGACTGTCAAAGGTGTCAAGATACTTAACACAAGTTAATAACTCAGCCACAAGGAAAGGGCCATCATAACTCCTCCCAAGTGTGAATCAAATATTACAGTTGTTGTTATTGAAATTAATAATGATCAATGTCCAACAAGTGGACGTAAAACGCTATTTTAATTATATTCCACCTGGTATTTAAATGATTATCGAATAACTGAACTTTTAAATTTCTTGTAAAATTATGTCAGCAAATTACATCGAATTAAAACTGAATTAAATTTTTTATTAATTATCGGCCAGGAAATTTTGTTGTTTCACATCAAATATAAAATAAGCTGTAACTAATAAGTTGGTTCTTGTAGTAAATACAATAAAGTAAATTGTGAATTTCATACATTAATAAAAGTACAAGTAAGAGGCGCAGTAAAAATGACAACCTTATAACTACTTTAGGAAAATAATGGTAAGATACGTGAATCTTTAACAATCAAACGTGTGTAATTGACTCGCACAGAGACAAGTTAAGACCATATCGACCTGATCGTTAAATCCTGAATCTAGTTAAACTCAAGGAACAATTTGAACTCAAAATATTGTCACGTTGACCTATATATAATTACGCAAAGACCGCAGTCAGCTCTACCTTTCCTCGTACCTACCTGAGTAGTACTAAATCCACAAGAGAAGAGGGCGCCACACTTTTGGGAGATGTAACACTTCGAATGGTCGTACCTGGGCGTCCAAAAGTGAAAACGCCACAGGGTAATGCGGCTTTAGAGTACCCTAAAGTCTATATGGTCTGGTCTATCCGCCTGGTTAGATATTCAGAATAATGTTAAATCAACTTATCTAAAGGAAAAAAGAATCAAAAAGGAAGGTTCGATTTATTTTTTTATCGGGTTTGGTTACTTGGATTATCGACTCGGTGTAGTTACATAAACATAATAAGGTAATCCATTGCAAGTAGCTGCGTGTTAAACGACGGATTTTTAAGCAAGTATCGTAGGGGTCTTAGGTCTCAAATACAGGAAATTGTACTGAACGTACGACAATCCTCCAACAAGAGATAGGTAATAAATATAGAATTCAATTACTTCAAAATATGGAAAATTAGGGTCGTTCTCAATTAACGTAATCTTCGCGGTTATATTTCAAAGCCGAGAATCTTCGTGTCTCGTAGTCCTCATCCCACTATTGCAATAGTTAAATGTGTAATTCAGATATTGAACAATCTAAAGTGACGAAACCGACTTTTTTTGTTAGTAATTGTTATACAAGAACTACCCTTTACATTGATATAGCTATTTAGTCAGTTAATGTAGAATTTACAACCTAATCATTATTTAAATTATTAATTGAGAAATTATCCAAGCAATAACGACGTTTATGTGAGTTCTATAATATTTATAAATCACCCGATTTTCCTAAATTTAAGTACATCAAATCTTGATTTTACGATTAAGTGATCATTTCAGGGTGGTGATAATTATCCAATCCTTTAGTCGTACGCTACATAGTACTAATAATAAACAATAAAGTTCCACTAACCTTCTATCGTATTAGCTTGCCTTGTTGGTCGCTATAGTTAGATGTCGCGCTCCTTTTTATGCAAACCAAAGAGAATAAGCGGTCACTCGAACGTACGGCAAGGCCAGAGGAAGGTTCCGTGAGCGAATCGACGACGGGACCCTGGACAATACAGATCCTGTCAAGAAAACGTTCGTCGTCACTACGGTAGCCCAACGCTCTCGTAAGACCAAAGAAGCACCAAAAACAAAACACTGGAAAGAGGAGTTTAGTTAATATTGGTGAACTTGACTACATATGTTCGCCTTACCCTGTCAGATAGGTGTTTTCATTCGAACTCCCTACTAAATTTTTCTTTTATATCCGGCACGACACTTTTTATCACTCCGTCGTTCTATCCAATTTTTATTGATTTACCATCCGGGACTTCACGCGGACTTTTATTTTCCCTCAACCGTCAACGCCAGAAAACAGACGCAAAAACAATTCCACCTCTTATATAAATTTCGTTGTTGATAAATATTTTCTTCGCCTAAATATTTATTTCTATGCTCTCGCCGATTCTTATATTAATTTATAATTTAGGGTTACAACCAAATACAGAGTATTTACAGAAAAATGGTTACCGTAGTAAACGTCTAATTCTTATTTTGTCCGAACGCAAATCTTAACGTTATAGTACTTTAAATATTTATTCTAATAAAACAATTATTTGGTTAATAATAATTCAATTCTGTATCAATAAATTATGCATTAAGCAAAAGATACTTAGGTAACATGAATAGGAAGTTTACGTTAACTAATTAAATGTAAGTGAACGAAACGGGTACTTAATTTTGACTACCGCAAATGGTATTAAAAGTTAAATTTATATTCGGCCCAAACAAGGGATGTAAGAAATATTAAAACTTTGTATAATGTTAATATACAAACTAGATTAGATGAATCGACAGACAAAACAATTAGGTACAAAACGTTAAATAACTTATGGCATTTTAGATAGTAATTGGCTTTCAGGGTACTTGATCAATTTTGTCTTAGAAATATGTCAGAGATCGTCGTCTTTTCGTTCCACGTTTGTTAGAAATTCTTCACTTCAAAGGAACTTGCAGATGCATACTTATAGACGAGGCGTGAAAGGGCGTTTCAACACTGTAACATTCTAAATAAATAACGTTTTAAAATTGACGAAAGTTAATTTTATAAAACAAACTATGACAGTAAATATGAAGACGTGTGAACGTTACCTACGACTAGCTCCTTAACTAACAACTCAAGACATGCCTTCACAGGTTCTAGGTAAAGCATCAGATTCAACCATATTCTGGGGGTACCTTGCAAGAAAACTTGCCAGATAGAAAATAATTATAATGATAAAACGCTTGCGGTTTACGATTGCAATAACTGGCGCATCAACTCTTGCTTGCAGGCAACTAATGAAGAAAATATCACCTAATATAATAATATATTCATAAATTCATCAGTAACAACAATAGTTTTACATCTTTACCCTTGCGGAATGGATGCCACAAGCAAAGTTAATAAATAAACCTTTTTAGATTAAGGCAAGCATAATTTATTAAATGTATTTAATAACATTAGACAGTAAATAAAGACAGATTTACATCACAGTTACTTGCGTATTACGTGTTGACGTTTAAAATAATCTTACAAGCTGTATAAAATGTAACCTGTGCTTTTGCAATCTGATATTGCGGTAAAAATCTGTAAAATCCTGGAAAGTTGGCAGCTGCAGTGTTGGAGAAATGTTTCAATAAATAGTGAAATACAACAGTACACGTTACTAAAAATTAAACTAAATGAACAATTACCAATCCAGAGATTGTAACAACTTACAACAGATAATATATTTTAACTTACATCATAATTTTATGAATAAGTAATTAATCGATAAGTTTGAACTAACTATAAAACGAAAGTTTAATCGACTTATAATCCCAGAGAGTAAGAAGAAATTTAATTGTATTTATATTTTGAGCCGAAATAATTAAATCCTGAAATTTTATTCTATGATTTATTTAAAGGCAAACGTAATGTACTTAGAATGGTAATTTATGTTTTAAATAAAATCAATTAACCAAACAAAGATTCAGATAAATTTAGAAATTATAAGAATACAAGTTTCTAGAAGACGAACAAAGCTTCCACATCTCCACACGGAACTTTCCGAAACAATGCTCTAAGCAATATTCCTTGTATAAGTTGAACTATAACCACTCAAAATAAGGATAGAGCTTAAATGGGTGAATTGTTTAATCAAAACATATAGTGGAATAAAATATACCTATTAATGAAACTAACGATTATAAATAAAAATTCCATAAATTCATTTTTAAACAAGAAAATAAATTCTGCAGCGAAAAAAACGTTACAACACTTAACTTAAGACATTTTTGGAATACCAAACCTCCAGATTGGAGTTGGAGTTGAAGTATAACGGAACTTAGTTAACACCCGTCTACCGCTTGAGATAGTTCGCTGGAAACTTCCATGTCATACGCCCCCTAGAGGAGCAACGCAGTCAAAAAAGGACTATTCTGTCCTCTTTCACCATATACTAATTTAAACGGCTCAACTAGTTCTATTTAACAGAAGATAAAGTAAATTGTGCATCTGTAACCTTGCAAGCTAAAAATAAATAAATATTTCAACGGAATATTGAAGTAAAGATTATTAATTCTTACCCGATTTATACTTGCCAATATTTGATTTAAATTCCGCAAATATGGATTTCATTAGCAGGTTGTTTATTTAAACTAAGGGTAATTGCTGACAAAAGATTTTCAGTAGTTTGTCTCGTAATTTACTTACGTACTTTTATAAATTGCAATGAAATTTCTAAACAGAATTAAGTTTATGCCTTTTTTGTAACAATTTGTTGAAAAAGTTTAGGTTATTCAATTTATTAGGCATAGTTTTCATTAAAAAAGTTTTTTGTGATTTCGTTATACGAGGACTGTCCCAAAACTATCCGACCTTCCTTCATATTTCCCCGCTGGTGTTATTCTGCGTCATCGGGCTTCAAAGTAGTCTCCATTGGATTGAAGAATACACTGCCAACGACCTTTTCACTTTTGGAAGCAGTCCTGAAACTTGTGTTTTGGTATAGCCTTTAGAGCGTTCGTTGTATTAGTTTCGACTGTTTCTTTGTCGTCGTATCGATGTTCTTTGAGCGGCATTTTTAATCTTTGGAACAGCCAAAAATCATAGAGAGCTACATCAGAACTGTACAGAGGCTAACGAAACTGTACGACTTTGTGCTTTGTCAAATATTGCTGCACAAGGTTCGATTCATGCGCTGGCGCGTTATCGTGATGCAGAAACCAGTCACCGCTTGACCAAAATTGAGGCCGTTTTCTGCGAATTACCTTACGCAACCTTTTTATAATTGCAAGATAATATTTCTTGTTGATCGTCTGACCTCTAAGAGCATATTCGTGGTGTACGACACCCTCATACTCAAAAAAAAACAATCAGCAACGACTTGATATTGCTCAGACTTTAGCGTGCTTATACCACTCTTTTATTTGTGTTTTGCTCATACACTCGTTCCCAAATGCCGTCTTCATCATTGCAATAGTCTCTGTATATCTTTTTTTAAGTTTTACGCATAATTTGATGCAAATTCGTTGCTCCGATCTTTCCATCATTTTCTACAATAGCAAAATGCGACGAACGTAAATAACACGTTCTAAACAAACGCACGATGCACGTAAACTGAGGTGTTCAGACGAACACTGCAGCATCGAGGGAGTTTGTAAAGCTTTGCCGTTGATACTCGTACCTGGCAGAGGGCGTTGCAGTTGACTAGCGCGAAGATATGAAAGAAGGTCAGAGGAAAAAGTCAAGAGGCATCAAGTCTGGCGACCTAAGCGGCCAGTCCACTGGACCTGTTCGACCTATCTAACGGCCAGGCAAAACTTCATTCAGGAATACCCGTGTTGTTAGTGCGAAATGCGGCGGTGCTCCATTTTGCTGAAAGAAAACGCTCGTCTTTTTTCTAGGGATTGATTATCCAAATAGGACAGGAGTGTCATCTCGAGATGCTCTCTGTACAGTTCAGCAGTGAACTTGTTGTTAAGAAATACGGGACCAATGAGAAAATCCGCATGTATGCCGCATCATACATTTAACCTTGAATCAGTCTGATGATGAGAATCTACAGCAATGTATGGATTCTCGATTGACCAATAAACAGCGTTATGTTTATTCACTGTTCCATTGAGATGGAAACAGGCCTCATCGCTGAAAAGAATATCAGTTTCCAAGTATGGCTGGTGGGTTAGTATTTCTACAAACCACTAACAGAATTGCACCAGTCCAATAATAAATGTCTTAACGCCTTTGGTGATTACTTTTGAATAAAACCAATCTACGGACACGTTGTAACGGGTGTTTGGTTTTCATTTAACTGCCCCTAATATTTCCAACAATTTTGTACAGTATCTTCTTTGCGCTATCTGCACAAGTAACGAACTTGTCCTATGTCGCGCGGCTTTTGGAACACCCTATATTATAATTTATATTGTACAAACCACATCCATCTACGCTGCTGTCTCGCTGTGTTCGCCATCTTTACAATTTATTTTAAGTAACACTTGCTTAAGCAATATAGAAATATCAAAGGGAAAATAATTACAAAATACAGAACGTAAATCGGCACAAAAACAAAATCCATTTACATATTGCGTAAAAACAGAAAAATATTTTGAAAATTTTACATATAGGTGTGCTAATTCTACACTGTGGCGCAGTTCAACGTGCACTTATTAAAAGTTAAAATGATCCACCTTTGACATCTCCAAAGTAGTAGGAACCAATAATTTCCAACTTGCCGTTGTACCGTAACAGTTTTGAATGCTTCAACTATGGATTCTTAGATCTCTAATATCACTAATTTGTTATTTACGAAGTTTTTTTGGTGAAACTGGGCTTAATCTGAGAAAATAGTGTGGAAGTCATCAAACCAGTCTAACATTTCATTGGCAAAATTCAACACAAATTTGGCGTCTCTTTCTTTGAAACTCTGTACAAATGAATTTTATACGGGTGTGATCTTAACTTATAGGTTAAAATTCGTTATATAGTTGCTCTGCACACTCTTACCGCCGATGAGCGCTTGCGCATGGACAGCCGTGGATTATTGTGCACTTATTCTTTCAGCTGCTATTGGTTCAAGAAATTCGTTGAAATCCTTTATGTCCAGTATTTAATGTTAATCCAGTTGTTTTGAATATCAGCTCATCAAATCCTCTGGCTACCCCAACACATCACCGAAATATTTGCCTTCAGAAACGGAATCTCGTCGTGCTGATTGCACCGTATCTTAAAAATAGGTTGTTTCGAATAAAGCTTATGGAACGTCGTTCGCGACCGAAAAATATGAAGATTCGCTCATCTACTCGTTGTCCTACACCGGTTTTGTAGTGACCTGCCTAAATAGACGAACACCACACACGTGCTATATGTTAACGATACCACAATCTTATCCCAATCCTAACCTGGCCCTCCGCAATCTCCAAGCTGCGGTTCTTCGGTTGGACATTTGGTATCAAAAGTGAATAATCGACATCAACGTGAAAAAGAATACAGCAGTGTTCTTTTATACGAGGAGGATACGTCAGATCCAAGAAATCGAAGTGTTCGAGATTCCAGGTTCAATACATAAGCACGATATTCGATTTCTGTTTTATGTGGAGACAACATATCGACTTTTGCAGTCCACGTGCAAAAGCCGATATGGCGGCATTAGTTTGGCTTTCCTTAGAAAACAATCTCAGACTCTAAAGAGCATCCGTTCGAAAATGGGCTACGCGTTATCTGTGTAGATATACGCTGATAGCTTAAAAATGAGGATATTGCAGGTCGCCCAAAACAAGTGCTTGTGCATGGCTATAGACGCTCAATCGTTTTTGCGGAATTCGCAGACCAACTAAAACCTTAGCATTCCCACCATTCAATAGTACGTACAAAAGTAGGCCACTGATTGATGTTCTTTGTTTTAGGACAGCTCCAATGCATTCATCGCCTAACGAGAAGCCTATAAAGAAGATTGCCTTCGTGATTAGGAGGAGCCCTATTTACCCGGCGCTAAATACATCAGGTCCTAATTATATCAGAATCATACTATACCAGTAACCATAAGGTAGAGTACCTTGGCGCGTAGCTTGCCAAGAGGGTCATAGTTCGATTTTCTGTTTGTACTCGGATACTCTTGCATAAATAACCGTCGAATAGTCACGAATGCAATTTAAACTCGACTTGAGTTACTGAATGACAACCGAGGTGATCCCTCTTCTAAAGAAATCAAAAGTTCGCTTTGCAATTTGCCACATTGCGTTGTAGTTGTTTTAAATTTAGATTTTGTGATTAAATAAATTCTATTCATTGTTTACCAATAAAGAAGTGTTTATAAACAAAAATAATCATATTTCTTACCACATCTTTGGGTTAAGTAAAAGGTCCGCCTATCAAGAAATTATTTAGCAACAAAGGTCATCTATCCAATTTATGACGCACTGTTCGCGTTTCTACTTTCATTATAATTTTGAATACCAGTGACCCTTGACTACGATTCGTTAACATGACAAAGTCCCAAAAATATTTTTAAAAAAATATGTACTGGTTGAAAATGAAATTTATCAGCTCTAACGCTATCTATAGACTAAGTAAGAAAGTATGGTTTCTAAATAAGCATAGACAGCTGATTAGGAATTTTTCAATACCAAAATATCAATTTTTCTATTAACAATGATTAAAAATGTAAAATTTCTTTCATATCCTAAAATATGTAGCATATTTTACCTTAATCGTGCTTTTTTAATTATTGCAGTATTTGCCAACAAAATTCTTATCAAAAATGAAATATGTTCATAAAAGTTATAATTTTGAACATAAAATAAGCAATATTAAAATTGAGATGTTATTATAATAAGGTTTAC
Organism: Phrixothrix hirtus; assembly: GCA_024586415.1. Classification (NCBI taxonomy): domain Eukaryota; kingdom Metazoa; phylum Arthropoda; class Insecta; order Coleoptera; family Phengodidae; genus Phrixothrix; species Phrixothrix hirtus. The sequence goes on along the minus strand of JAHWXV010300634.1, from coordinate 4,206 downwards.
CTTTCCTCTAGCTATTTTAAAGTAAAATAATCTATGGCATAATATTAAATAATAATACTAAAACCGTATAACAGGTTCTGTGCTCTTCTTGCTCTTAAAAAGAGATTCTACAGATTAGCTTAACTAAAACTTGCTGAAAGACCAATCAGAAATATCTGACGACATCGCGAAAATGAAATTTATTTATAAGTCACTGCTGCCATCACAATTCCCCAATCTAATTTTGGCCTCAGAAATAATAAGATGCTGTAAGGCAGATTATGAGAGAACATTAAAGACGGTATAAACCTATGATAATTTCGTTATCCTTCAAGATCTTTGGATATTCCTGCTTTACCTGTTTTGTATTCTATTTCGTTAATAGGAAAATATGATGAAGTTTTCGTATCTTGTAATTTTCTGATCTACTTTACTTTGAAAAGTCTTTTTGATTGCCTGCATTTTCCATTGCATTAATTATCTTATAGAAACAATATATTTTTGTTTGTGAATAGAAAATTATTCTTATCGTTAGATTAATTTAAATTTAAAATACTAATCCAATTGTGCAAACAATCTTTAGCTGTAGGAAAATAAACACCAGGTAGCCAAAACTCGAAAAAATTTTAAAAAGTTGTTTTCAATGGCAAAATTATTTGATGTATTGAAATGTCTCTATTACTCCAGAATCTCAGTAGTAGCAAAATAACTATACATCTTTTATAAAGAAATGAGCAAGTAAATTAGGCGAGGTATAAATACATGATTAATATTTATTATTATTTTGATAAACAATTCAAAATAGGGCAAACGTTCAGAATGTTGTAGTTTCTAAAATCTCTTCTACTTAAATCAGTATGCATCCATGAATCGAAATAGTGGCATTTTATTATCTTATCTTAGCATATCTCAGATAAGCGGTCACTAAACAACAAAACTGTGGTGCTGTAACAAGGGTTAACAATTACTATTTAAAGTACTGAAATAGTTACAACGAGAACATTTAAAATAGAAAGGATGTAATATTAAAAAATAGAATGTAATGTTAACGATTGTCCTAAGTTATGACAAATTTTGATGTAAAAACTATCTGCAGGGCACCTTGGGGTTAATTAATGCCAAGTGTGCAAAATAACCAAAAAGATAAGAAGAGCATAGCTAGTACTTATTTGAAAATTGTCGAAGCTCTTGCACATTCATATCAAATAGTGGATAAAAAAATTCAAAAGTAATTATGTATTCAATAAATTACACTTCGAATAACGTCGGTACACATAACTGCAATAGTAATCACAGAATACTTAAGTGGTATTTGAAATTTCCCAAATGATAAAGTTATCATATTCATGGAAATCAATTGTTGCTATACGACCTGTAAGTATAAAAGCGCGATCATCCAACTGTACACAGTCATCAATCAGTACTGCAAAGATGCGAGAGATCTCAGGCGATAGTACAGATAAATGATATATACAAATAAAAATAAAATGGTACGATGTGTTGTATACAATATTGTACAAATAAGTTCACAAATATCTATCACAGCAACAACCAACTATTAATAGAGATGAAAGGTTTGAAAGTGATTGAGTCAGATAATAACTTTAAACTATCGACATAATCACAGCTTAAAAGTTGACACTTATGAATGGGATAAATCTAATTAACAAAATGAAAAATAAGTTAAACAATGAAACAGAATAATTATAATTCTGTATAGTAAAGATACATTTAAGGGAATTTATTGAAAACTCAAAAGTAGAGAGCTAAAATGTATAATAAATCATTATAACCTGAATTTAGAAGCCGACACAATAGAAATGCAAATTTGCAAAAATTAAAAGCCTCCATCAATTTAATTATCCAAAAAGAGTAGTTACAAAAATATGTAAAGCGTTAAGCGTCAGCTGTTGAACTCATTGACAGATAAGAATAATTAAGATGGCTTTTGGGCCAGTCATCAACATGGGTGCTGATTAAGCAGATAAAACGTTGATAATTGTTGCCGAAAAATCGCATCCAACAATAGCTGACTATTTATCACTAACTTGCGGTGGACGTTGAATTTTATAACTAAAATAATCAAAATTATTTCATATTAATAATTATAATAGGAGGCGCAACAACTTGCTTTTCCAAGACACAGTCGGGGAATGCTGTAGCATTTGAATCATCTCCTCGTGATAAATGCTTAATAATATAAAACTAGAGCAAAGATTAGCTAAAAATTCTAGAGTAACTTTGGTTAGACGATACATGCTTTCTGAAAACAGATTTAGACCATATCATAATAAAATTCAAAAATACAAATTAAGACGTGGAAGATAAATATAATAAGTGAAAAACCCACATGACGACTTGAACACCTTTAAGAATTTTTAATAGTTGGAACTATATAAAATGATAGTATGAAGAATTTAAAGTCCTTTTTCTTTCGCGAGTAATGTAAAGAAGAGTTTTAGTCAAACAAATACAAAATTTGAATATGTTAGTAAGCATAAATCCTTTTCAAATTAAACCAAACTCCATGAAATGAATTCCTCTTTAGATACTCGAATTGAATTTGATGAATATCAAGAAAAAATTGTAACGAGAAGGTGTTACAAGGGAAATTTTAAAAACTAAACCGCTTATTGTACAAACAATTAAAATTAATATGACTTTTCTATATAATCTCACCCTAATTCTATGAACTTAGCCCATCCCTTAATAAGTTTTGAATTCCGTTCTGGCGAAAACTTTTTGATCTGGCCCGTAATCACTTTTACACCGCTTCAGCGACTTCGTCGAGTAAGGTTCAAGGTGTCGCAGAATCTGTCGGTATTTACTGTTTTATCTTGGTTACATAATAAACTCAAAGAACACTTTTGTGTCAAATGATGCGTGAGTTTCGACTTTTTTGTTGGTTGTTGGGGGGTTTTACAGTGTTTGTTCGTAATAATTGGGCTAAAAATTCAGGACGGCTTACAAGAGTCAAAAATCGGGGACAAAGACAATATTTTTGGGCGCCACCTTATCTGATTGTCTGTATGGAGGGTCTAACGGAAACTAATCGATAAGAAATCTAATTTCAACCGTAAATACCATGCTCTTGCTCTGAGATACTTACGAAATAATTATTTACCTTATGCCACTGGAGAAGCTCTCCTAATGTAGTTCGGTTAGACTTACAATTTGTAAACGTTTTTTCCTACTTAGGTCTAATATTTTCCTGCAAGAAAAGTACTGTTATGCTTTATTGCAAAATTACGTAGAATCTTGAAATAATAAGATCACCTGTTTTTAACTAAATTGCTATAATGAAAATAACATAATTTATATATACAATAAGAGCACATTCATATGAACAATTACTTACTAATTAAAACTGTAATAGAGAGGGGATCCCCAAATTTGATTATTAAAAGCTACCTTAATTAATAACAAAATATTGACCCTTTTTGTTAAAGGTGATCCAGAATTACGATAACTAACTAAATTAACTATTTATCTTTAGTTCCTAAATTGAGAGAGTTCACATAATAAAAACCAACTGTATAATTGATGCTTGATTGTAGTAACTCCCCCAGAGAATGATTATTACATTATGAAATTAGTGTTGAAGATCAGGCTTCCTTTAGTGAAACTTGCTGACTGATAATGTGGAAAGGCCTTAATGAGAGAAAAATTGCCACTTCCTTATATTTACGTGGAGATTCGTGACTTCTTGTAGCAGGACTCAATGCATACCGTATTTCATGATCAAACGTCCTACGGCCCTTCGGCCAACTTGAACGAGGATTACAAAGACTTTTAGATTAGCACGGAGCACCAATTTACCTAATTCACCACGATTCAGGCAGTCGATAATCGTTAGGGGCATCTAGTACGTATTTTCATGAATTACGTACTTTTCACTTTAGAGGTCTGGTTTCAACTAACTAATTTTGTATCCTTTCACCTTGAGCTTGCCGCGAAGGGGGGTTGGTGGTTGCCATCTATTTATAGAAACGTACATGTTCCCGTGAGAAAGCTGATGTTGTAGATTGTTTTTTACAATCGTGAACCAGGGGTTTTCAAATGTAAATAATTATAAAAAAAATTGCTAGCAACCTGTAAAACCCTTATTTATAAATTTAGATACTAAATTGATATTGGTAGTTTATACATTTAATTTTCTTATTAATTATTTGTTATTAATCCACCACAATATATATATATATATATATATATATATATATATATATA
>JAHWXV010300632.1:0-14155 GCA_024586415.1 Phrixothrix hirtus | reverse complement strand
GGTCAACTGTGTAAGATGATCGGCTGTTGGTGAAGATGGACTTAACACGTCTTAGTCACTTACTCCCCGAAAATGCGGGTAGCACTTCGGAAGTTAGCTAGTCTAACGCCTGACATCTGTTGTTGCAGTTGCGATTCGCTTCAATTCGATAGCAGCGAAATGTGGATGTTTTTAGCGATCTGCGTATTTTGAAAAGGTAATAAGGTTTGGTTAGGTTGGAAGAAAATATAACTAAGGAAGACGAATATGCTACGTATACCTCAAAAGTTGCAAAACACTTGCGCTATTTAAGTGGTTTAAATGGGCAAATTTCAGGAATGAATATACGTCCAGATAGACTTGAAGATCACTTATTGAATACGTTTTAAGTTTGTTCGAAAACATCGCTACCAGATAAAAGGTTTCATGTGATCTTATAATGTATGATAAATACGCTACGTAAATTTGCAAGAGGGGGTTTTAGAATTCGCTTGATTTCTGATTGCGAAAGCATTTTGAGATTCCTGAGCTGCCAGTTTCGTTCTTGTTTGAATTCGTTAGCTGAAAATATACGAAGATATTAGGATACATTTAAATCGATCTTATATACGCGCACTTCTACGTTTAACATTTAACACGTTAAACAATTTCAGTAGTTAGAAAAAAATTATGTTATTACAACACATAAATTTACTTTTAAAGTCGAACTAAAGCAGCAAGGAATGTTAAAGTATCTTGACATCCCCGGATTATCACTTTCGATCTTGTTTGATCTCATCAGTAAAGAATACTTGAAGAGACTACGATAAATGAATGCTCCATTTTAGAATGAAGTGTACTCTTGAAATGGAATATGGAAAATAACTTTCTTATTTCACATCTTTTAATATGAGGAATTTCAGTATTATTTGGGTCGTATTATTAGTAATTTCGCTCAACATGAATGATTTGTGGTATTTGTTTTCAACGCACATCTTCTTGTTGCTTATTTCTTACCTATTTCTCGTTATATTACATCTGTATAAATATAATTACAATTTCTGCTCAAAGGTGTCGACGGGAAAAACGCCCCGAAACCGGTCAGACGTTATCCGCAATGCTTTTAAGTTCTAATTCTAGTTCTAAGCTCATTTTGATATATTAAATCGCTTGTAACAAATGCGGTAGTCACGCCTTAAATATAGGGAAAGGGAACGCTTAATGTGTTTTGACTGTGACTGTGCATTTTGTAGATACGATTTTTATTTTAGTTTTGGTTGGATTTTTCTTTAACATTTTTTAAATATTTTCCCTAATCGTGAGCGTAGTAAAACTGCGACCAAGTAAACGAAAAACCACACTTTTTTACATCTGCGCTTATTTATTTTTGCTATTGAAAGTATTTTTATTGACAGGGTCGTTTAAAATCTCTTTAATGGTTTTTTATCTATTCTATCGGTATTTCTGTAGTTAGAAATTTAGTTCAATTGTTATAATTCACTATCTTAGTTTAGTTATGGCATGAAGGGAGGGGGTGAAATTGTGCATTTAATGGGGATCTCACCAACTTTTCAGTGGTAAACCCTGCTGTTCTTGCCTTCTCGCCAACCATGCGAAAACATTCGGAGTCCCAAGGGTGCAGCTCTTTGGGGAAGGCGTCACGCTGAAATTGAAACTTCGGGGTTATCGTTCTTATAAGGTCATCTTTTGAGGTGAATTCAAAAAGAAATCGCATATCCCCAAACCAGTACAAGAAATGTAATGATCCCCAGATGTTTGGCGTCTTCCCGTTAATCCATGCGAAATCATCGGAACACGAGTGCGTGGCTCTTCAGAATAAATGACTCCTTAATGTTAATATTTCAACGGCATTGGAGTACTAAGAAATTTTTATGCCTCCGATGCAATAGTTTGGTTGATGTAAGTGATTTTCTTTTAGTACCGCTTTGCGTCTTCCCATTTGGGTGTCTTAGAAACCGAATACTTTTAATATATTCGGTAACCCATTATTGATGTCGGCTATGCATTAGATGAAAGTGTTTGTTCTTCAAATGGCTTCCGTTATTATGTTGGTGGCCGCAATCATTTTACTAACACCGAGTGCAAAAGGGCCGTCTATACTAGCACTTTATTGTTTTGATTCATTTTCAGTTTCACTCGCGTTGTTTCTTGAAATTTTTGATTTTAAAATTTTCGCGTAAGTGCGTCTGTGCAACTGGGCAAGTTCTTGACTGTTAGAGCCGCGAGAATTGCGGATAAACTTTTATAGATTGCGATATGAATTTCGATAAAATTAGCACATGACGTGGGTGCTTTTAGTTTTATTGTTAGGTGAGTATTCTCGCATTTAATGCAACATGACAACACAGCTGCCTGTATCTATATTTTTGGTACGGATGGTATTATATGGCACATTTTTTCCTTTGAGGTAATTCGAAAGTCACAGATAGGGATATGACTCTTATTATACTGTAGATAGATTTACCAGTCAGTATTTTGGCCACCTCGATGTAGTTGAGTGGCGTTGAAATTTTTTTCTTCTCCAGCGCATTATCCGGGCTGATATCACTGGCAGGTCTTGCCTCAGGAAATCATTCATGATATTTTAGTTAGATGTCTTCGGGCAGCCATATCAGTACTATCCTTAGAGCTTTTTTGTGCGCTAGCTGCAGCACTACGCCTTCATAATCCTTTGTGGAGATCGATTGCACACTCATTCACGAGGCTATATTCTTTACCTTGATTATTTTTACAATTAAAAATAATCATGCGTATCAGTAATATTTTCATCTTATATCGGCGGTACTTTTTCTCGTAGTCTGAAGGTCTGTTTGAGATAGTTGTTGTGATTTTTCTTCCGCTTCGTCTTATGTTGGAGAGTGCGTCTTAACTATTTGTAATAACGAGGTGGGCATTCCTTATCTGTCGCACGATTCACGTTTTGTTTACGCTTTTTCCCTTTCGGTGTTGAAGGTTATCGGAGGGAATGTGTCGAACTAGTTGTTCATCTGAAAAGTATTTTTCTCACCTTTGGATGCCGATTCACGATTTGCTACGACATTTTGAATGTTTTTGGATCCATCTTTCCTTTGAATTTGCGTTACCGCACACGTATTTTGCGATTACGGCCTTCGCGTTCGCTTTTAGTGCACCTTCCTGCTTAGCGGTCATTTTTAACTGCGAGTTCGAGACAGTTGCACTGGTCCATGCTTTTCGCGCACTTAATCAATACGATCTGTAAACGAGTATCTAAGCTGTGATGGTATAAGCATTGAAAAACATTTTTACTTGTTTTAATTGTATTGCATCCGACTCACTATTACAGTACAACAATATAGCGCATTCTTCAAAAAGTAATCTGGGTACCTATCCCGCTTTTTTCGGTGACATTGAAGGGGAAGGGTTAGTCCTCACGTGCCAAAAGACGGCTCAATGGTAATTAAGTTCTCAACGTCTTCTTCATTGTTTTTAATGTAAACGTTAAAACTTTTATATATATTAATTAATAACAAATGTTGTTTTCATTTGTAACCGTACGAACTGTCCTTACAATTCAAGACAAAATTGTTAAGCTACAGGGGTTTATTGATTAGCCGGCTGTCAGCAAGAAAAGTTGCACGTTTACTCTTCTGCATATAACGATAATCCCAAACGTCTGGTACAAATTTGGCGAATTCTATGACGATAGCCTCAAATGGGATAGAAAAATAAATCACCAAAATGTTTATGACGAAATAAATACTTATCGATCAATCGTCTCTCAAATTTAACGTCAATGATGAACTCAAATTAAAATGAGTTGCTTTCTATGCTTCGACTACAAGTACTCTATAACCCTATTGTGCTGCCTAATGAGGTTTTATTTACACAATTTAATATAGCCGAACTAAATAATATAATATTATCTATTTTACATAAATAAAAGAATTCAATAAACATAATTAGTTAATATATTAACACACCAACCTGTTGGTTATGTTTAACCAATAATGAATTATTCTTACTTTAACATATAATCTTGACAATGCGCTACACAGATCAGGAAAGGCGGTTTAAACAATTACCAACATAAAACAACTGACCCTGCGCCGCCCGCTTAGGAATTTACTGTTAATTATTAGTGCAACATTTAAAGCTTAACGGCTCGATCTTATGGGCATTGAAGTAACAGCGAATTTTTATTAATGAAATTATGGGCGTGATCACGGTTGGTAGAGTTGATAATTTAAATAGCCTTATCTTACAGGATGTTTCCTCAAGTTCAGGTAAACATTAGACCGCCTACATAGAATTGGTAGGTTAAACTTTGTTAGTCACCAGCAAACGGAATTTACTAAAAATCTTAATTTTGTTTATACGATACGTTCCCAACCCAAGATAACTAGGGACTCCCGTAATGCAAGTGGAGACGGTAAATAAATCAAGGATAAAGACAAATAATGTCTTTATCCTTAATTCGAACGCTAAATTCTAAGAATTATGAAGTAAAGATATTCTTTAGTGAGAAATTCGCTTGATAAAATAAAATTAAATATTTTATTTTATTTTATCGACGAACATTTAACATTTAAAAAAATTCCGAACCACCAAAATTATTACAAGGTCTTGTAACATTTAAACCAAGAAATTAAATCAATTATATACACGGAATTCAAAGAAAACTAAACTATTAACAAATTTTGGCATTGAAATTCAAAATAACAGGAAATTGCTTAATTCCATGATACATTTTGTAAAAAAAGTGGTAAACATGGAAAGAGTAATATCTCTGATATGCAGGGTGTATCAGACATTAAATTTGCCTTAATAAATTTATGAACATAAAAGGAAACTTTTTGACTGACTCATGTTTTTATAAGTATTAGCGGAATTTATAGAAACATGAGTCGGATCTTGTTTGTATGTATGTATTGTAGTATTTCAGATTTGCAGGTTTGGTTAGAATTTTTGTATTTTCATTTTATATTTTATTAGTGTATCCGTTCTTATGCTTATGTAACGGTAAATATACTGAATTTGAAGCACTACCATTAATGCAAAATGGGGTAATACATAATATTTAAAGATTTTCTGTTTCATTTTGACGCACCTTGTATGAATATTTTAATTACACAGATTTAATGAACTATTCACGAGAAGATCCTGATCAATAGAAAAATTAATTAGTTGTAAATAACAAAAAATTTAATTTCGCAGTATAGGTATCCACTTTTACATCTTTTAGACATTTGTAGACCTCCTTCTCTCATTTTTATTTTTAATTACAGGGGTCACTACTTCACCAATTTTAAACTAGTTTGCCACATGTGTTTCTATATTGCATAAATCGCAATTATAAAAATCTACAATTATATTAACCATCATTACAATTGATTATGTACAAACATCAATTAAATAATAAACTAAAGTTAACAAATTTCAAAGCGTAAGGTAATAAATAGATTTAATTTTATGTTCTTAATTTAACTGTTATTAATTTTTATTTTATAGAACCTTCTGTTGTATTCATTTCAACATTTCATTCCCGAGGAAGATTTATCCTCTAAAAGGAAGCTATTAATCGAAAGCGTTAGAGTACTAATATGAAATAATTAAAAATGAAGCTGGGAAGACTTAAATTACATTTTATTTACAAAAATTTGCGAGGCATAATTTTATCGTTTATCATAATTTGGTTCGCCTTTACATGCAGTTGGCTCTATTCCAAGCACATTTATAAAATAAATTGGTTTTAACTAAAATTTTAGCATCCATCCACAGTAGAAATTTAGCCTTGTAAGACTTGAAGTAATGACATGTCGCTTACAAATTGCATACAATTAGTATGCAGGATGATTTTAAAACCCACCGACAAACTTGCATCAATACGCGGGGATAGTTCTATATCAAGAAAAAAAATTCTTTGTCGTTTCAAAGAAAACGCTTTTAAAGTAAAGCGACAAAATCGTTTGAAAGCTACTGCAAAAGCGGGCAACTGAACGTGTCATTTTAAACGAATAAACTATAAACACATGAAGCGCTTTTTATGTCATTCTAAACAGTAAATCGGCGCTATTAATTTCGTTTATAGCTTGTCTTCATTTACAAGCGTTGTCTATAATATTTACTTATATGGATTTTTAAGTTTTATCACACGATTTCGGATAATAGTGTTTATATTTTTCATTACCGAAGTATAATAATTTTCAGTTTAGGTGTGTTTATTAATTTAATTATATTTAGTTTTAGGTTTAACATCGTGTTTACGTAATAATGGATATCTTATCTTAAATTACAAGTTGAGAAGGGTTAAGGAAATATTATTTGCTTTTCAAATGTAATAAACAAATACCAGTTGAATTGCTTTGATATTGTGTTTGTAAGATCTAGATTCAATGTAATTTAAACTCATACACATAATACCTAATAAAAGAATGTTTTATGAAAAATCCTTTACAATTTTTTACGAGTTCTAAAAACTAAAATGGCTCGAAAAGTAAATTACCAAAATTATGGTACTTATAAAAATGTGGATATGGTATTTAGTACAATTGAATGTGTTTAAATTTTTTTTTCATATAATGTGCACGAATAAAATCATCGGGAATCGAGCTGCAGCAATTCTATATTATTGAACAACAAACTTAGTTGAAATTGGAATATCATCCAGGCATATTTATTTCTATTCACATTTTCCAGAAGTTCACAAACAAAAGGGGATTTTCTTGTTAATGGACGTGGTTAGGCCTCTACAGTGACATGTTAAACTTTGTCAGTGGATTTTAAAATCACCCTGTATTTAAGTATCGATCGTTTCTGTAAAACCGACAAATGAACACTACTAATGAGTTTGTATACGGAAGAGAAACCGGTCTACCCGTTGTTATTTGTTGTACAGTTTATTCGCTTTACTTTACATAAATCAAACTGTACTTTCTTTATTTTAATTATTCATGTATGCAATCTAGTTTCTAGTACTTGAGCTATTATTCTAGTTTTGCTAAAAGTACACTATGCCCACTATTGAATGCCGCGTTATTTACGAAAAGAAAAAACAAGACTGTTATGCAAAAAGCAAATGTGATGTGTACGAAAATGTTGGAGTCGCATAAGAAATGGTTTTTAAGACTTAAAGTGAGAAATATACGGTTGCGTGCTCTTTTTTGAGATTAATTGCTCACTTCTCCTGCCAAATTTGTTCGCCATTTTGCATTTGTAAGCACCTGTTTTAACGCGCAGGATCTGAAATATCTGAAAAGGAAAGGTTTTATCTACCATGCCTTAATCTAAAGTTTCTAGCTTCTCTAGTATACATTTCGTTCCGAACGCTTCTATTAAAGTTTGGATCATGTAAAGCGGCTGGCGTTTCCTTTCTTCCACGAGTTTTGTAATTACACCATTTCTCCACCATCAGTTACGGTAGACAAAGTATCTATGATTTTGATCAGTAGAATGTGAGATTTTACCGACCGTTGCTATGCAGCTGCACCTTCAGTAAATGTCACCGAAATTAGTAATGCGGGAATAAATTGAAATGCTTGTTTCAGTTTTTATTTAATTACGTCCTCGGTATGCTATTATTTTTGTCGTATTCGTTTACACCTTATCGGGCAGCGCCCTACGAGGATGTGCCACCCTGATCAGTACCAGCTCGCTTTAGTATGACGGTTTTTCTTCCCATTTCATGTTATAAATGTCGCTCTCTCTTTTCCGCCATCCATTTGTGGTCGATCTGTGTATGCTTTGTTGTATGCGTCTTCCTTCTTCAGTACGAAATCACTGCTTCCGTGTAGCGTCAAGTGACCCATCCTTCCCGCTATAGCACTGCTTTTTAACATCTTCCTTTCTAAGTTCCACCGTACTAGTGTCTCTGTACTGTCTTTATGGCGACCTATGCTAGGCTATCGGGGGTTTATAGAATGTGGCTCTTTGAAGAAGGTCGCCTCTTGAAACTTTTACACCGAAATGAGGATTTTGAGGTTCAACGCGAGCCACTTGTCGTTCGGGACGAGGTCGGTATAGGTTTGTCTTTAGGAGGATTCACATGTACCCTCACCGTTACATTATAAAAAGGCTACGGGATCTCATCAGTTTCTCAAGGAAAGTGAAATGTCCTTCTATCGAGAACCCGCCTCTTTAGAAACTGATCTCTCGGCAAAATCGACGTCGAAATGAGTACCCCTGGGCCAGCTGCGGGCCCCACACTTTTAATGGCGTGCGATCAGTGTGATATACAAAGGGGACGGGGGATCCGCACGCGAGTGCATTAAGCCTTGAGCAGACTGATCAGGACGTATCTGTCCAATTTCAAGAGATTTCCTGCCAGACTTTTCTAGAGGCCGCCTTCTCCGAACCGCTACACTCTAGAGCTCTGAGTCAGGGAGCTATAGGTGACAGGAGCTGTAAATACATTTCATAATGTCAGATGGTAAATTTGGACTACTACCTTGCAAGTTTAAAGAAATTGGGAAATAGAGTCTGGAGAAACGACATCATCTTCGCTGATAAAGCATTCGTCCACTCATCTCATCCAGAAGCTTTTAGTTAGATGCTATATTATGGAAGTTCATTAGCCTTAGCAAAGTCCAGCGATTTCTGACTGATTCCAAAATGCAAATCGCATTTTAAGCAAACATATTTTAAAGGTGCGACAAGTTGGTGCGAAATGTAGAATTCCATAATTTTTATTCGAAATTAGTTTCAAAGCGTTGAAATGATATTTGAAAAATAGTGGGCGTACTTCTCTGAAATTAATAAAACACGATATGGGCGGAAGAAAAAATTTAATTAAGCATATATTCTGGTTATTAATTTCAATATCAAATATGCCCAAGCTATTTCATGTAATAAGAGATGAAAGCGGATGAGTGTTTTGATGAAGTAATATAAATGCAAAATAATCTTAAAAATCGATAATTCATGAGGGTTTCAGAAATATACTTCGTTAAAAATTTATGAGCTTATTAAATTTAATGAACATATTATAATGACTATGAGAAATTGTTATTAAGCATGAAAAACGCCATCCTAAACCTATTTCCACAGTTCTAGAGAAGGATATGACAGAGACAATATCTAGCGCGTAATTAAAAATGAGTACTATCCGTGATTTTTTGAAAAACTCTTGATTTACAATAAAATTATCTAAATCTATTAAATATGAGAATACCATCAGTGTTTAAAATGCTGAGGAAACCTTTGATATACCTCGAGATTATTGTTTGCCGTCATAGATAGATATGTATTTTTTTTAGAATTTCCACAAATATCGGCTGAAGTTGAACAAAAATCATGCTGGTCTACATTACGATACATTTTTTATATGCTACCTTAATGGAGAGAATTCTGTGAATAAATTTTGAGAATTATCATAAGCTGGAAGATTAAAAATTTCAACAAGTTGTACATTTTAAGCAGCACAAAGAAAACCGATAATTAAAAAGAAGAAATAAAAGCACAGCAAAGAACAAATCTGATACATTGTTCGCTCCAGAATCAAGGTATTAAGTTTTTTCATTATCGGCCAGAACAGCATTTAAACGCAATGCGTTATATGGAATTCTTACATACGATTTCATTCCTGCTTTAGCAATTTTGTTCCCTAATCCAGATGACGGTGATGTTTCCCATCCGTATATTTGGTTTCAGCAGAACGCAGAATCACCACATTTTGGTATTGCAATTAGATGGTGTATGACCTACAAGATACATAGGTCGCGAAGGACCGATTGAATGGCCAGCTAGATCCCCCGTTCTAAATCCATACGGGGCGATTTAAATGGAAGAGTATTGTAACGATACCGCAACTTTTGAAAGTACAATCCCAGAATTTATGAAATATTTTGGAAAAGTGGATTGACTTTCTATGCCAGTATTTAATGCGAGCGGAACACTTAAGGACAAATTTCAGTGCATTAAAACAAATTTTGCTAATAAAACAATATAATAATTGTATATATCCATTCTTCAAATGTTTATAACATATTTATATTTGTTGTTTAAAACAATATAATGTAAATTATTATTGCAAAACCTCACTGAAATTAAAAATAAATTAAACCGACGTTAAATAAGAAATTTTACAAAAAGCAAAGATTTATTTAAACTGTTTTGTTAATAACACTTAAATATATTCAAAATAAGAATGGCCGTTAAAACTGAGACGCTTTTCTAGGAAATAATATTTATGCAAAAACCGTTAATGTATAATCTAAATTCAAAGAAATTGAACACCTGCAAATACGACCGCGTTTACTGAAAGCCCGTCACGTGTGTCACCCAGACAGTCTTCTTAAAGACGTAAACACCAGTATTAAACCAATGAATATTAACCATAAATTATTCCATGACTATTATTAAAAGGAGGTTGAAATAACATAAAATAATGATAAATTAAAATATACTGCATTCAAATATTAAAGTAAATGAGCTTGTAGTAAATCATAGAAATTGTTATAAATAGTCAACGATAAGAGCAAAAATTAAGTTTTTGTTACCAAAAATCAAATTATTTGACAGCGCCAAAATTGGCCAATTCAAAAAATTCGTATTTTAATTTTTGGACTTATCAAAATATTTACGCAAAACTAATACGCATGATAACGAATATGCGAAATTCAGATTTAATTCGTTATTTAAATAACTGCGACCGTGAAAAATCAAAAAATTGTGACAAAACATATAACAATGGATAGTGTTCAAAATATTTTTTTTGATTTTCAAAAATTATTAGTAACCGATAAGGGCGATAATTCCTTAGACGAAGAAAACGTTGCAAGAGTCATTCCGAAGTTTTCGTGTTAAACACACTTACACAACGTTCTTCTGATCAAAACAATATGACCGCCGACGAGGTCCTTATATACCAAATATTCCTAAGTGCTGTTCAAATGAACTAACTCTGTTGTTTTAGCATTAAAACGCCAGAACCTAGTTTACTGCGAAATCATTAGAACCATCATCGAGATTTGAGCAAATCAATACTTAATTGGCGACCCAAGGAAAAAGCGAATCAATGTAGATGTTGCGAATAACATTCAAACTTTGTTTGCAAAAATTACATTACATGATCCGTAAAAAGACACCTAGTTATCGGGCTCGGAAACCTACATCTTTGAGATTTATATGAGTTCCTTCCCGTACGATGTCCAAATTTATAGGAGTTCTCTCCCATACGGTTGCTCAAAAATTTCTACAACAGATTAAGATTTCCAACACACTCTTGAGTATTGCAAAAACACTGTATTGTTTAATCAAATACATCAGAACACAGCACTTGGAATTGTCATATCGAATTCATTACGACTAAGCCGCATAGCACCGAACCACGCTGGATGCCCTTTACCGGTATGAAAACTGAAGTTTGAACTCTCAAGTCGAAATCAGTAAACATAGACACTAGAATATAATATTTTATGTCGGTTTCGCATTTTAAGAGTTATTATTTGCCATAATATTTCTTATTAATCAAATAAACAATTTTTAATACATTGTAAAACCCCGTTTTATCCCGACCATTCTGTTTATAGAAATATATATAAATCTGCGTAATTAATATTTTAATATTTAAAATTCAGCCTTTTTTAAATTTAACATTAAATGTATTTAATGAAAATAAAGGATTCCTACTTTAATTAAATGACTTTAGTTTTCACACTTTGTTAAGGTATAAAACATTCGTTAGCTTTTTCATACGTTTGGGCGAACGTTTAGCACCTCCATTTTCAAAACAAAGTATTTTGCGTCAGAAGTGCTTCGTTTTAAAATCAAATCTTTGGCGTTTGGCGTTCGTTTAGCCACCTCAATTTTCAGAACAAAGTAGTTTGCGCCAGAAGCTCTTCGTTTTAAAATCAGATCTTCTGGCTGGTCAATTTGTACTTCCGTTAATGAACTGCTAAATCTGTGTTTCTGATTGGCTAATTCTACATCCGGCAAGGATTTTGAAACCCCGTTTGTCGTGCTGATACGCGTACTTCAGTCATCGAAGAGTAAATATGTTAAGTTACGTTTTGTAAATTTTAAAGTAGAACCTACCTTATTGTTTAATCTTTTGACGACAGTCAGAGTGTTCTTTACTTTTAGCCGTCAATTATTTGGTAAAGTAATAATCGACAGTCCTAGATTTATGGGAAATACAAAGAAACCGGAGTCGCCATTGTGGGCTTCTGAAAAATTCAATTATGAAGAAGTCCCAAGTAGTCCTAGAAATTATAAAGGAAATGTCTGTAAAAAAAGAATTCGAAGTCAAACAAATTCTGTAATTTTGGCATTGTTCCGCCTTTAAACTGCGAAAGAAATTGCATCTCTGCGATCGTTGCCCCAATTATTGAAAACACCAATTTGTAAATTATTTTAATTAGCCGAGATTAAGCTTATATTTCGAATTTAGTCTACCAATAATTTTTGTGTGCTGTTAAAAACCTCGATTAGGTTATAGTAACATTTTTGAACCTTCGCGTCTAATCTAAATTTTGGAAAGTTGTCAAGTATCTATATACAGGGTAACCCATATGTATTAAATTCATAAATTGTTTTGGTTCATTCATAGAAGTACATACGTGTGATCTCGATATATTTGATATTTAAATATAGTCTGAATTAAATTATAAAATAATTTTTAAGTCGTGGGATCCTACAATTGTATTCAATTGTTAATATCTCATATTTTATTCATGCAGATTAGATTAGTTTATTTTACTTTTCAGGTATCTAATTGCACCGGCGATCTCTGGCAGATATTTTGTTTAGTGTTCATGTAAGATTACCCAATTCAGTGAAGCAGTCAATCCTCCATCGACTTGTTTTCCACTATAAGTCAGTTTTCCTTTCAGTATTGTCTAGAACCACGCTATACCTGTGTCTTTAGCAATTCAAATGCACTTAGTGACTATCACTGGCCTTCCATTAATTTTCAGATTTGCATGCGAGTCAGTCCCGAAATAAAATAAAATTTATTCCAACGATTTCAAGTACTACCACTCCATTTCAATGTGATTTGTCACAGAGAAACTTTAGTTAACCGCGACTAGCCCACGCGAACCTATCGCATTGAAAGTGTTAGAAAGACTTCTTAGGGCTGAAAACTATTTTAGACTGTGGTTTAATAATTAAATTAGGTAAAAGTGTCAACAAGTAGCTACTAGACAAAATACCGTTGTCAAGTAGGGAAGGTAATAAAATTGTGCAAATAAACCTACAAGGTGCGGAATAACAGGCATAAATAAAATATATTGAATAAGTCATAAGAACGCAATGTAAAAATAGTTCCAAATAATATTGAACTATAACCGGAACTCTGCAAATAAAAATTTATTAAAACAATTTCTATTTTAGATTATTTTCACAAAACTTAAATATGAACAATGCAATTAAATGCAAATAATTCGTATTATAAACTTAGGTTTCCTATAGATATGTTCCCGAAATAATTTTACTTCTATACATCAATATCAAATTGAAAGCCTGCGATTAACCCATCTTCCTGTTTTGGTTGTAGTTTAAAACACTTATTAATTAAACAAATAATCTACCACACATGGCAGTAACTATCGTAAACACGTAATATGCTAATTTCTGTACAAATAATGATTATTCAGTTTTTACTGTTTTGAAATAATATAGAAAATCGTCAAATTTTTGACCACAGAACAGTTCAAATTTAAAATATAGGTTAAAATTATTTATTAATAATTAAATTAGTTATTTTGAGTAACGTCTAGTATGTATACTACAAACCGAATGACGATTACAATAGCCAAATAGGTTAATTAACGACTACAGTCGTTTGGACTAAAAACTTTACTTGCAAATATTTAGATAACTGTACAATTTAGAGACAATTTATTAGTGTTTTTGTCGTATATTTCAAGATATATTTGCTATTAACGTAATACCCATTATTTTCGGGATACCATGAGTACACAAATATACGCACGCATACCTGCGCACGTACATCTGCACATGCAAACGCACACGTTAGGCGCACGCGCGCGCGCACACACATTAATATTTCTAAAAATCTTTTTTATTCTACGATTAGTTTGCGGAATAATATAAGATACTCTTTTATGGATCAAGTACTTTTATTCACTGTCCACACTGTTAGTTAAATTAATAGATAGAGCAGTGGTCTCAAATAAAATTAAAAATTATAGATTATAAT
This sequence comes from Phrixothrix hirtus, assembly GCA_024586415.1. Classification (NCBI taxonomy): domain Eukaryota; kingdom Metazoa; phylum Arthropoda; class Insecta; order Coleoptera; family Phengodidae; genus Phrixothrix; species Phrixothrix hirtus. The sequence continues at coordinate 57 of JAHWXV010300632.1, read as the reverse complement.
CATAGCTCTGCAGATTTCATGCGCAGTATCGACTGTTGATGTTGACTTTTGTTACAC
>JAHWXV010300631.1:0-10540 GCA_024586415.1 Phrixothrix hirtus | reverse complement strand
TATGGAAATCCGTTCAATAAATATTTGGACTTAACATCAGGTGCGATCCAGAATTTTATACCAAATGTCAGGTTTATTTGCCATATACTACGTAAAGGGGCATCTTGCTTTTGTCAGCAAAAGCTGTTTATCAATAGATATATTTTCACTATGTTTGTAGCATAATATGCAATTTTCTATAAATGGGTTCCACACTTCTGACACAAGTGCAAATTTATCTGTTGCTAGTCGTTCAGATCTGGTATTTCGCATGTCAAAACGAATAAGACGCATTATTTGGTAAAATTTGCTTCTAGGCATTGTCTCTTGGAAAAATTTGAGCCCCCAAGGCCTAGACCACAGCATCTTCATGCTAACGTTCCTCGCTGCAAAATCACCCCTAGCATACAGCAGGGATATAAATGCTTCAATTTCTTCCAGCGAAATTACCCAATCTTTTTCTTGAAGTTGTCTTTTACCTTCAGCATCGATGGATGATTTTATATGACCAAGTATGCGCTCATCAATCAACAAGCACCACACACTAGCAGGAGAATCTCCAAAAATGTTTCTCTTGGCATATGAGGTTGGTCCAGCAACTTCTTTTATCACATTTTGAATTCCACATTGTCCTAAATGTACGAGACCCGTCAAAATTCTAGCATAATTATGTAAGCCAACAAAAATGTTAATACCCAACTGTTTGATAAAAAAGCTTTATTGAAACAAATTAGCATCAATAATCAATTCTATTACATACCAGATCGAAAGTAAAATGGCAGTGTGTCAGTGTCAAAAGAAACATAATTGTAATTTTTACAGTCACACATAAAATCTTATATGTAATTCGTACATAATAAGGCTTTATTACCTCACTCGATATGCTCGGTCGGCCATAAAAGAGGCTCGTCCATAAAGACCTGTATTAGGTACTTACTACATAAATCTGTCATAAATAGATACGTAAATATGAATTGCTACTATAAAAATGTAGTTACTAACCTGGCATACTAGTGCTGTCATCAACTAGCTCCCATATTATACTGTCAATGTGATGATTCTCCAAAGTGTTTCCATAATCCACTCTTCCTTGTGCAGTCATCCTCCCTGAGGTGGTATTGGAAAGTTCATTCAAAGTCGAAGCAGACATACCGGGCTTTAAGAAGTCCTCCACAATCTTGGTTTCATCTTCAGAATCACTCCCATTTGAATGTCTCAGATCATTAGTATTATCAGACACCCACTCATCTTCTTTGTCAGACACAGCTTCGTTGTCAGAGAAGACAATGTCAGACTATATTACTGATATATTTTGTAATTCCTCCAACATCTCATCCGTGAAACAATGATGAGACATACCAACTTCAAACTCGACAAGCAACTACTAAGAAATGCCGAACACACACAAAGATCAGAGTCACACTAATTGCAGTTTATAACTATTGTTGCATTTTATACAAAGAACAAGTGAAAATTCCTGAGAAAACTGTAATTAAGCGGGAAGCGGTTAAGTTGACCGGTATGGTGCTTCTAGGAAGTTATTAGCAAATTTCAACTTATAATAAGCGTAAATTCCTGTTAATGGGAAAATTTAATCCTGGTGCTTCTAGTGTTAAAACGTGTACTTTACAATTTTTTTAAATATTGAATAGTTAATTTTTAATTCCCAAACAGGTACAAGTTTCTAGACGGCCCTCTTAATACAAGCTAAAAGCAGAGTTTTGCCTATTAAAAAAATATCAATATCATAACTTGAGTTACTTGCAGCAATCACTGGTGTTCATTTACTTGTTTATATTGTAAAAGATTTAGATTAACCAGACTCATTCTATTGCCATTTTAGAATAGATTATAAGAGATGAAAAATGGAAACTGTTTGTTTCGAATAGAATTCAAGAGATTAAAAATTACGAAAACAAAATGGTTGTGCTCTATGCTTGAGTTTGCTATATCCAACAGATCTTTCATTAAGAGGCTATTCAGCAAGACATTTATTGAAATCTAAATGGTGGGAGTAGCCTAAATAAGATTTCAAAGTTGACGAAACACTTGTTTTGGAAGAAAAGATAAAGGACAATAACATTCTGTTTATGTAAAGTTAAAGACCTCCTAGTATTATAGGTATTTTTCAAAATACGTGCAAATAATTTATATTTGGAAAATAGGAAGCAGAGGAATTATCTGTAGAAGATGTCAAATATGCCGAGAAAGTTGTTATACGTCTAATCCAACAGAAAAGTTTCAAATCTAATAATAATAGAATATTTTCTACTTTACCAATATTCATACATAGTGATAAAATTTTAAGACTAAACTAAAATATCAGAATGTGAAGAGTTTGGTATTTTGCGATTTTACTATCTAAGCATCCTGAAGTAAATTAACTCATTTATAATTTGTGCATCTTCATATTGGCATGCAATCCAGACAAAGATTTTGGATTATTTGTGGGCGAAGAACTGTTGGAGCAGTAGTATGCAATGCATAATCCTTAATCCTTAACTTCATATGAAAAAGGACGAAAAATTAATACTTGATATTTTACATACAACTTCACACTATTACCATTTGCAACATTTGAAATTAGTTGTTGAAAAAGTTAGGAAACTTCAAACTTTTGCAGATTAATTTTAAGTGGAGCAGGTGCATTGGTTAATTTTGTTTGGATTACCCTAACATAACCTAAACTGTTAACTAATAAACTTATTAATGCAGTACGACCTCCATGCTTTACAGTGGATTGAAAATTTTGTGGAACAAGCTCTTGATTTGGTTTTCTTCACACTAATTGGCATTTATCAGAACCACACACATTATATTTGCTTTAGTTGGAAAATATAATATGTTTCCAAAAATCAATTGACTTAAGAAAGTTTTTGCAAATTCTAATTTTTTTGCTCTATTGACTTTATTAATGAAGGTTTTCTCCTAGCAACTCAAGCACGAAAACTTACATTTTGGAGTTTATTGCGTATTGTTCTAGACATAACAGTTTTCCCCATCACTATTTCCAGTTGTGTTGTGATGGAAGGTGCACTTTCAAAAGGATTTTATTTTCACTTGATGTAATGTAACATGTTCGTCGTGTTAATTCAGTTTTGATGACCCCACTTTATTAAGCTTATTTATTAAACGATTTTCATCTTTACACTGTTTAACAATATATTTAGTAGTACTGAGAGATTTCCTGACCATATCTGCAATTTTTTGTAAAGAATAACTTTTTTCATAAAATTTCATTACAATTTTTTTTTCTACAGTGGTTTCTTTACTTGAAGACATTTTGGTATCACCTATTGTAGATCAACTAATGTTACCACTTCATCATATTATAATTAATATGTGGGATATACATTTCCAACGTGATAATTCTCTGGGAATATTCATATATACAATCTGTACGAACACTTATTTCCTATTAATTTTCAACAATAATTCTATAATTATTTGTGTTAAGTAACTGAGTGTATAAATTTTAAATATTAGCAATAGATTGCAATATGAACTCTACTAGTAAACTTCTTATAAGAATATTTTTTACCTTTATTTATCCATTAAGGTATGTTGCTAAGAAATACATAACAAATTCTATTGTCGAACACTTTTTCCGCCACTGCCTGTATGTTATACATAAACCATTTTTGGTCAAATGATAAATAACAAGTAAGGAAAATTTTAAATTTACATCTGATTTTTACTCATTCACATGTATACCAAAATTACCTTCATTATTATTTTCAAACTTACAATTGTTGATGTAAGGTATCAAAATCATAGAGCTGCTTTATGTGACATCATATTTATAACAGCTTAAAAAGAACTATTATATTTTACTTTCTTCTGTTAGCTTATTTTAGTTAAATTCCTAGATAAAAACCATTTTGTTCAATTGTATAAATTATCACCAAGGCCTGTTTGTAACTATGCAATATTTCACACATACTGTAAAATTTATAGCTATTCAAACCAATTTCTTTACATTTAAGATAAAAATGAAATACAGTAGTTAATTAGATGAGTAAAATTGTTAGTTTGTAAAAATATTATATAGTTGCAAACATGAAGAACATGGGGGAGGATTACAGAATTATTTACAAGTGTAAAATAAGTTTTATGTAAGCTTACTAAGCGCTTTTTTTTGATTTCTACAACAAGTTTATCATAAGTATACAATAAGTTTTCTGTAAGCTGGCTTTTATTTCACTTACAAAACTTATTTGCAAGCCTGTCACAAGTTTATAAAATGCTAAAAAGTATGCTTGCACAGTGCTAACTTCAAGTTTGCAAAGTGATAACTGGCAAATTTGCAGTAACCTTATTGACAACTTGCAGACTTCTGTTTGCCAGCTTACTGCAAGTTCTCAAGGTTGTTGCTGCAAGCTTGCATTAAGTATAAATAGGCTTTAAATCAATAATTTTATTTATCTTTGTATAGTACTTGCTCTGTTTTACCTGTAACTTGTTTCCAAAAGATTAATCTTTTATAAATAAGGACAAAATCTATTTGTAGGTAATTCCATTCTTATAGAGTGCTTAACTGATAATAATGTGAAGAATGCTATGTTGTTTTAATATTATACATTATTTTATAATTGCTATATTCATGCCTATTATTAGCATTTACCAGTTTTATCTAATGTTGCTTTATAGTTGGTGCCTATGGAAAATTTATTTTGAAGTTTTTATTGTTTGTTACAACTCATATTGTTAACTTCTTCTTCAATGCAAATTGATAGCATGTCAAGTTGAACCTCAAGATGGTTAACCAAATAAGTACAATACGTACCTATCTAAACATCTACTTTAATTAATAAATAAAATTGGTGTCAGCATGGGATATGATGGTTAATGAAAATCTAACATAACCAAGCTATTTTCAATGTATTATGTTATTAAAGTTTGAAGCTAAGTACTAATAGTTTTGATTACAATTTTTTTGTATTTACTATATTAAAATTGCATAAGCAAAGCACACTGTTAGTAACAAGGTTTCATTTTTATAGCTTTAAGTTTAATATTAAAATTAGTCTATTATAAATAGTTTAAAGTACTGCCTGATAATGAATTTAAACACATTCCTAAATTGTAAATTTAATTTTTGTATCTTATATGATGTTATTTCATCATTAAATTATCTCAGTGCTAGTCCTTTAATTAAATTACTCAAATTACAATCTACTTTTATTTTACAATTTTAATCTAACATTCAAATAACAACACCATTTCTTTAAAATCATTTCAGTTCTAGCGATGTATTGTTTTATATATTTTTGACCTAGAGGAATTGTAAATGTAATTGTTAAAAAGCTGATGTTATGCAATGTGGTGGTATTTATTGTGTTTGGACAGTACGTACCTATTATCATTATTCAGAAATTCTAATTGTGTTGGTACATCATTTTCTTGCCATAATTTTCATGTTGGTCACCTGTTTAAAAAGAGTCGGTTGTTTTATGTTGAAAAAATTTGTTTATTAACTTTCAGGTATGCATATCTGATTTTCTATTGTTTACAAAGTTTAGTTTTTAATATTTTGCTCATAAGGATTATACAAAAGATAATTTGTGAGAAGTGTTTGCATGATATAACTAATGAAAGATTGTCGTAGAAGGTAGCAGCAAAGTTGTGAAATATATCCCACAACAATAAAAATTAACTCGGAGGCACACATATGAAAAAGCTAGGTAGTCAATCTGTTCTAACTGAAGAAGAGGAAGCATCACATAAAGATTTTATGTGATTTTGGTTTTCTCATTACAGATTATGTTCTGAGATGCATTGTGAAACTTTATTTAGAGAAAATGGGTAGAAATATTTAAGAGCTCTGTGACAATATACCAGATTATTACTGAGGAAGATACTTTTTCTCCAGTATCATCCTGATTTATCTAACTACATGTCCTCAAATATTAAGCGAGATACTTTGTCTATTTTTCAAATTTGAAAAAAATGTTGATATTCCACATGCAGAATTATGTCGAGACAAATCTTACAAACAACCCAACAAACACTTTGCTTCTGCCCCAATGCATTCCCAATAATAGTATGCCAGAAGTTCCAACAATAGCTTGATGTTGGTTTATAATGATGGGCCAGTTTAAATATGTTGTGCTGGCCATCAGATTAGCCAATTCCAAATAGCCAGCAATGGACTGATGTTGGGTAAACTATGGCCTATTTCTGGATGATGATAATGGCCTAGCATTTTGTTAGTAATGGACCAATCTTAAATGAACTTTTCTTATTTTAAGATGCTGAATCGATACTATACAGTGGTGTAATAGAAATATATACATTGTTTTCAATGTAATTTTTTTATTTTATTTAATAATTTTTCTTACTTGATACATATATAAAAAATAATTATTTTTTAGTTAAAATTTTTGTTGTTTGGTTATATGTTATATTCCCCTACTGTCCCAGGTAATAAAGATACCATCTTATTTGTCATTTTTAGTTATGCATTACGTTATTATGCCTTATAGTTTGATGTAAAATAGATGAAAAAATAATGCAAATGTCACAACCCAATGATTTAATTTTGTAATGAGTTATGAAGACATATTCATTTCTTTAAAACTTTGAATACCAACTTGATATAACTAATACTATACATTTGATGTCGTAGATGTACCATACATGCATTATTTGGTTATTTACTTTCATTTGGAATAACAGACAAACACATGGAAAATCTTTTTATTTTAAAAAAAATTGGAATCTGTAAATGTTGGTACTGATCAATACATTTGATTTCTCCATTTAAAAAATCTGAGATGAGAATGTTTTAGATTGATTATTCAAGGCTAAAAGATAAAATAAAATGCTTCAACCACATCTTGATCAAGTTCTTAACATCATGATCAGATGCATGCGGGTTCTCCAATTTCACACCATCTATAAAAAGATACTGAGTTATTCAAAAGTTGATTAGATGGAGCCTTCACTGTTTATGATTTTTTTAAAACAAAATTTCTCTTAGTTTTAGTCTTTTAAGTTAATTATTATTAAGATAAATTAAATAACCACCAATGTAATCTAGTTTTCTTAAGTTTTGAAATAAATTCTGAGATGTCACTGTAACCAATTTTAATATTTATTCTGTTTTGTTCTTATAGAAACATATTTTAATGGTCAGCTTATTTTATTATGTAGTGTAATAAGATGGCTTTAAATATAGCTAATTCACAATGACTTCATTAATTTTGGCAGAATATAACATCTCACAATCCATTCCAATTTTGTATCTGACAGTTTGATATTTATATGGACTATCTTAATTATTTAAATTGTGTTGAAGTTAAAGCTGCATATGATGTAAACAAACAAGAAACTATGCTATTGGCAAGTTTACATGATGTCATATTTTGCATGCCTCATATTTACACAAGTTCAATTTTGTGGTAAACATTCAATTATCACTTAAGTGATAAAAAAGGGCTAAGAATTATGCCATTGATCACTATTTATTTGTAATTCTTATACCCATCTTTATAATTACCTGTAAGTAATGCAACATTTGCCTCTTCTTAAATTTTTAATTGTACAATGTCGTTTATGTTAGTCAGTTTTATATAAATTAATATGTGCACATTTACATGAAACGTAAATATTAAAGCAACGGGCCATAAACAGCCACCAATGGTGTATTTAGCTTCAAGGCTATACCTAATTTGTGTTGTTTATATTATACGCAGCCTAAACTTGTACTTATGTTATATGTAATATCCAAAAAATTTAGTTGTGTTGCACCAGAGTTTGTTCCTTGAGAATATGTATAACTTTTTTTGTTCTTGTAACAGGAAAATTTACACTTCATGATTGATGCAGTAAAGAATCCTATGAAGGTTGCAGATCTTTTTCTATGTGCTCTATAAATGATTACCATTTGTATTAGAAGATGGATTACTATTTAAATTTAGCTTTGGATGTCAAGGTAATGTACACTGCTGTTCATCATCACTGCTTTGCAAGTATCGTAGCTGTTTTGTTCAAAGACATTTCCCTTTTTGAATAATTTATATGTCGCTCTGCACATCTGACAAAACTTGAGCTTGCTTAGATTTTTTATAGGTTTAGCCATAATCATTGTCAAACAGAAATTGTCAACTAATTAAATTAATAAAATTTTACAAAACTTACCAGTCTTATAAAAATGCTTAGATAATTGGTTTCAAACATGTCCTTTTAATTTATGCTAAACAGTGAATTGGCGATAACCAATAAATTCAGAAAGAACCATCATCAATTGGTTATAGATAAAACACAACATTTAAAAGTTTTAAAAGAACTTTTCGAAAATTAATTTATCATAACAAAATAAATATTACACTTGTACACTATCTATAATAAAGTAACATGTTAGTTTAGAAGTTACACATAACTACCGCTACTTATCAACCAAGAACTAAAATAAACAGCAAAACATTGGTGCAAGGTATGTTTGCCGACTTTGAGCAGTCATTGGATCAGCACATTGTGCCCATAATTTTGTATCAGATGCAACTATGCTGTATGCTGGACACAATCCAGCATTTACCTGGCAGTGTACAAACAATGTCAGCATCTAGCTATCAATGCCGTAACTTGGCCAGATTAAGGCCATAAGTACCATGTTTGTTGGGAACTCAGGCAGTAGAAAGGTTTTGTCAAGATGAGGTATAAAATATGTTGAACAAATAATGGAATCATCAAAAATAATCACTTTAGTCATGTTTTGTGGCAATGCCCTGGGAGAATTACTACTCATCTATGTAGGTAGTCTATAAGACAGAAAATATCTGGGACATGTAGATTGAAGGTGGTTCAACAGTTATTTAGCAAGTCAAATAATGTATCATTTGACTCTCGGTCATTTGAAGACTGGTTTTTCATTCTTGTGCTCCCAAAGCTAAATAAACAGAAGGGAAAAATCTGTTGATAGGAGATAATTTAGCATCTCATATCAGTACAGATGTAAATTGTGGCCTGTAAAAAATACAATTGTTTTTGTTTGCTTCGCACCACATTCAACACACCTAGTCTCAATGTGGCCTTCTTCAGTCTACTGAAGAAAGTTTTGAGGGTAATCCTGCATGACTAGTGCAAAACCCCTAGTGAAGAGTGGTTCAAGACTCTGCCCATGGATATTTTGTCAAGATTGCTCAAGAAGCTTGTGGAATCCCTTCAAGGCAAGAAAATAACCCTAGTTGCGGGTTTCACCTTTTCCGTGAAAATGCAGTTTTGAAATGTTAATTGGTACTGAAGCTATTGTCGATGTTGAGACTGTTATTGAAACATTTCTAGAAATTGTACTAACCAAGAAATCAAAGGCTGCCTTTTAATGCATAAAATGAGGAAGCTCATAAATGTTGAATCTGGAAAAGACAATGTGCCAGTGGTTGCCTCAGAAATTAATCAGAAGAAGAGAAAGAGGGAATGGCCAAGGAAAGATGATATTATTTCCTCGGATGTGGAATTCAGTTACAGTAGTGATGACTCTTCAAGTGATGATCTACAGTATCAGAATGATAATTACCCAACTCTATGAGCTGCCTATGAATTGTAGAAACAAAAATTAAAAGAAAATGATTATGTTGCGGGTGACTACAATGGAGATTTTTACACAGGGAAAATCATTGATTTCATCACAGAAGTTGATATTAAAAAAGTTACGGTGATGTGTATGGAGAAAACTATGAAGTTTTGGAAATGGCCAGCAGAAGGAAAAGAGGATTTACTGATTTATAATTTTGCTGATGTAAATATAAAAATACAAGATCTCAGAGCAATTAGGAGGGAATATTATTTTGCCTCTCAATTGAATAATTTTATTTTTGAACTTGTAATTTCTTTCATTTTTTTCATAATGAATCTAGGTAATAGCCTATATTTCAATGATTTCTGACTAGGTATAGCCACAATCATCAAAGAAAAAGGCTTGTCATAAATCAGATTCAGATGAAGTAAGATTTTAAATATGAGTCAAATCAGGTAATAGTTCCAAAAATTTGTAATATAATAGTTCTGCGTAAAATACAGATTAAGGAAATGTTTTATTGGCTGTTTATTAATACAATTTCTGTATAATATTTATTTCATAATTTTAGGCATGTTAAAGAATTGTTTTTTGCCTGTTTATAATTGAAATTAAGAATGCAATAAACTGAAATAGACAGACACTGTTTATTACTACGTTAGTCAACTACGAGAAGTATTTTAGCGAATTCTGCATACATATCAATTTCAGGTATGTTTATCTCTTTCTATCGCATACAAATACCACAAACGCATGTCAAATAAAATTCGACATGGAATGACATCAACCTATAATTTCATCCCTGTCTATTTTATATTTCTAAGGTTTGTTTTCAAAGCACGATTGTCTTTACTAAATTCAGATAACCTATGATGAGACTTTCTCTTTGGTGATTGTGACTATATGTAGGTATGCATCTTATTGTTATCTCTTTTGTATCTTACCATTACGATGAAGTTTTTCAATTCAATATTGGTTTACAGTAATCTACTTAATTGTTTTTCAAAGTTTTTATTTATTTTTCCAGACATTTTCTTCTTATAA
>JAHWXV010300586.1:0-10081 GCA_024586415.1 Phrixothrix hirtus | reverse complement strand
GTAATTGGCCTTCGACACCGTATTCAAAAATATGCAAATTCAAAGTCTTCCATTTCTTTGTTATCTGTTGGAATGTCAACATTGTTAATTGGGAGTGACTCGATTTGAAACTGTATTTCATTGAATTAATCTAAGTTCCATAGATGCTAAGCGAATTTCTACTTGTTTTACTGGGGTATTATCAAGATGGGGTAAATTTATACGTGGCTGTATGAAATGTTGGGACCTCGTGATATGGCCGCGTTTACTTGTTAGAGTATTTAAAACTGCGCTCTTCATTGCAAACTACTCCATTATATTCGAGTAAATTAATTATTTTAATATGTCAAGTTATTCTCAAATTTACAGTTAAAACGTGCTAACTCAAAATTGTATGTAATAAACATGATACCGAACTTCAGTTAAATTGTTAAAATAGGAGCTCACTTACCCATCCATAAACGACAAGACGTGATGCTGAGGCCTCCGTTTAACATGGGTCGAGATCGTTATACGAACCGATTCTTCCCAGTAGTCAAAAGGGTGGTTTTGCATTAACAAATTTGTACATAATTTTTTGATATTATTTGATTTGTAGAAATAAAACTTGCCGAATGCGTAACTTTCTACTTTACGTTTAGATATGTGACTTTATGAATCAACGTGCTGTTATCACTAAAACAGGCCACGGATTCTCCAATAGTATGTACACTTAACATATATAATTTGAACAGCTTATCTTATTTAACTGATTTTCACATATCAGGCTCAAAGGACCATTATTCGGGTTATAATAGAAAAGACATTTTTAATAGTGGAAATTTTATTGGTTGTGGTTACAGAAATAACTATACATAAATCATTTCACATATTTTAATAACACAAATATTTGTTACATTGTGTTGTTAAGTCTAACGACATTACTCGACTGTCCTCCCTCTGCGTACAACATTTGCAGTTCTTTGTCGAGAGAAGATTTCCCATTATATTCCAGGAAATATTAAGGTTCAAACTTTCTACGAAATATAAGGATACAGAAATAATTATAATAACTATACAGTATCTACTAGTTGGGCCAAATGTTGCTAACTATGGTTTTAAATTACAAATATCTTCAAAAAGTTTTGCTAGAATTTATATATAAACTCATCTAGAATTCATATTTTATTGAGGCCGCTTCACAAAAACGTGTAGTTGTCGACAAATAGTTTGGTAATATAGTGCTATCTTACTAGAGGTATCTTATAAGGCCGCTGTATTTTTACTAGTGGGTATGTATTTCAGTTCTTTAATTTATAAAACCATTAATTTTGGGTTTTTTTGTCATTAGTTTCTCCGGATAGGTACCTAAATTTAACAAAACGCTAGTTCCAAAAGCGATGAAAGATCGGTTACTCTGAAACAGGAACATTCCCATCCGATATTTACATAAATTTCTCCTTTACGAAGTTAGGACAGACAAGATCTTACTTTATCTTTACTCTAGGTATTTCATTAAACTGGTAGCAAATGAACTTTCACAATAAGACCTGATAACGTTTATGGCTGTTATTATCGTGGGCAACATCGGAACTACTAGGAACGTAACGTTTCTGCGAAACGCCATAATGTAATGCGAAACGCGATTTAACGGAATTCCTAGAATTCTACGCGTTTTCGCTATATTAGTGATTCCGGAAGTGTAATTATTAAGACTGAATTAAAGACAAAACAAATTTTAAGAAAGTGTCAAATACCGTGCGCGAGTATACAAGTTTAATTTAAACTATAAATAGAAAAATTTCTTAATTAAAAGCTGTTATAAACTGCTATAAGCTAATTAACAAAGATTACGCAACCTGATACAAATATTCTCCACTTCCGCCAAAAATCAATCAAGATTGTTTTGATAATTAAGCATAAATAACATAAACAACAATCTTCGATCATTTTAATATTAATTGATTAGTAAAAACTAATTAAAAGCTATTTCGAAATATTGCATTATGTTGTGCAAACGAACTTTTTAAAACACATGTAATTGTTATCCGTATTGATATGATAGCAAACAAGGAAAACAGCCCGAATTAATATTCGCAGAACAAAGAACGCGAACACAAATTTAAATATAAATAATACGCTTTCACGAGCAAAAAATCAGTCTTCGTATGAGACTCTGTATACGGGACATTGCCTATTGCAAAGACCGTAAAAGCTTTTCTATAAAGTCAAGCTACTTTGTTATTAATTTTTACACTGAGATTGACGCAACTTCCTTAGGACTCGTTCAGTCTGTTAAAATCCTGATTTCCGTTCATTCCATGTGACCGCTGGAAGACGGCGTATGCTAGAGGTCTAAATACAGAGATTCTAGAACGACGCTCTAGCCTTCGTTGCTCTGCAACGAAGACAGACCGAGTTTAGAATAACTAAGCGTTCCTGGTGTTACCGCCGCCGAATTAAGAATTAAAACAGCCTTTGGGTTGATTAGAAATAAGTTGCTCTGTAACTGTTTGTGAACGACGACAAGCGCCCTTTAGCGTAGTCGTACGTTGTGTTGTAGCGATAGCGGACGCACCTCTACACTGTACCGAGATCGTACACCGAACTAAATAGTCCGTCGTTTTCAGATGTGTTGATGAATTTTGATTTGCAAAGGACGCCTTTTTGGGAGAGACGCTTAACACCTACTGTGTGGCATCCTTAGTCGCGGGTACACGCTAACGCCTCGCCTTCGCCCGTCCCGACTCGAACTACGGGCTGATCGCCACTGAAAGCGACGCACTCATACACGGACCTCAAAGCATACTGCTGATCCATATATTCATTTATATCAAGAGAACAGAATTTGGCCGAGCCGAGGAAATTTTTGTGCGCCGCTCATCCAAATACCGCAGCAAATTCATATCACCGTGGTCGTATGAGCCTCCTGTGAATACAGTCTTAATATACATACGCGAGTAGTTGTGAATAATTTGCTTTGTCTGCTATCAAAGATTTATATTTATTTTGTTACTGCACCAGAATGATTTTAATTTTGAGTTCTGTTTATGTTCGAATGACCAATTTATTTATGCGAATAAATTAGTATTGTTACATATCTTTTTAATTCCGCCGATGACCGAAACGACCATTAACTAAAAATTCGTTTCATGACCGAAGTTCAAGCGACGTCATTTGCACAAACGACGTCCAGCGTAAATTAGCTATTTCACCGACTTCCCGACCGCTAGCTAGATTAATCGAGACGAGGGTCTCCAGGATCACTAAGAGTCACGTTAAGAACCACCCCCACACGACTAAGGTATCACCAGGTAGAATGCAAATCTTTTATTGTTCGTGTACTTCTCACTAAGAAGTAAACCGTCACAGGCACGCCGTGCGGTGGGATAGAATGTAATATTCATTTCAATTTATTTGTTATTTATAATCTTAAAATTTATAAATTGTAGTTTGCGATCTGAATTGACTACTTCAAATTTATAGTAACCGTTTATTTAGACTCAGTAACATATAGGAATTGGCGTAGATGACATGCCGCCGTTAGTACTGATATAATAGTTACCACTTACGTCTTTTTGAATTGTTTAGCTCACATTTAAGTTTTTTATGTTTAAGTTAACAAGTGGATATTATATCAGTATACAGAGTGTTCAGATAGATGTGAAGTAATACCGTCTAATTTTCTAATCCTCTAATCTTTTTTTTACTTTAGAATAAGAACACCATTACAGCGTATTATACCTACACTTTGGTATTTAGTACTGCTAAAAGAATTATTATTAACACCATTATCTCAAAGAGTTTTCATTACTTGAACAGCGCATTTTCTTAATCAATCTCCCTGTCTTAATCAGCATTTAGCTGAGAGTATTCGGTTTACTTGTTAATGCTTGTAAATGGTAGTGTCACTTAACACAGTGTTATGAGTCGTCATTTCAATAAAAGTACACTCCTTATATGCTAGGTGTTGGTCGTTGTTGCTAGATCAACCGTAGAGAGATATGTTTTATATACGTAAATAATTTAGTTAGATTTAACCTCAAAAGGCACATTCAACAACCATATTTGCTTATGACATGCTTTTACCTTTCACATACGCCTCTTACGTTACAGATTTCGGCATCTAACTTTATTCTTTTGGGCTCTATCAAATTTAGAACTAAATTAAACTACTTGCCTTATTTGCTATTTGAACCACTGAAATTATGCTAAGGACTTGCACTGCCTTTCAAAATTTTAGAACACATGTTTATTATTTACATTTATTTACCTCCAAATTTCATTTTTATATAAAATTATTACCATATTTCGCTATTGAGCTCAAAAAATGCACAAACCTTTTACTTCATATTTATTTTATTTCACTTAATTTTATTTTTACATGTTTAATTTACTAAAGAAAAGATGTTTAATTTCCATACTTTGTTAACTGCAGTTTTACAATTAGCTTAATTTATTTTACATGTGTGATTTTAAAAAAATACACTATTAATTTAATATAATTACTGCTTTGTTTTGAAAGTGACGTAACAGAATACCATGAAACTATTTAATAATTACTACTCAAACAGAATATTTGATCTATAAGTGATTTTTACTTTCTCTTACCCTATATAAAATATAGCTAAAAGAGAAAGCATTATTTTCGACCAAAATTTTCGATGTCGCAATTTTAGTGGAAAAACACGTTTTCAGGTCTCCTGACTACGAATATCATGTTTTTGGAAGTTGGTATATCTGTGTGTCTGTGTGTTTGTGTGCGTGCGTGCACACTTGTAGGCGTACGTGTGTGCGTGCGAGCGTGCGTACGTGTGTGCGTGTGTACGTATGAACACGATAACTCGAAAACCAAAAGTCCTATAAAAACAAAATTTTGCATTTGAGTTTCTATCCAGCGTCGCACGTGACCGCAACAATTTCACTAAAATCTCAACACCAGAAGTGCCACTTTACTCTTGTTATTTTTTGGTTTTTTGAGAATTTGTTGAAATCGGCTGTATCGATTTTTTTAAAATTTACTATATTTCTTAAAAATGTAATGCCCTTTCATATAATCTAGGCAGTTTTTCATAAAATTTTCTGTAAGTCGGTAACCGGAAGTGCTTTCGCCGTTAAATCTGAATAAAATAACTATGAAACTAAAAATCCTAGCTAAATGAAAATTTATATTTGACGTCACAATCACCTTAGTGTACTAAATCACGAATTTGGTTAAAATCGAATAACAGGAAATACTACCTTATTTCTGTCATTTTTAGATATTTTCCGAATTTTTCGTTTCTCGAAATTTTCTTGAAATCGGCTATAACGATTTTTTAAAAATTCATTGTATTTGTTAAGCATTTAAGAACCTTTCGTGTAATTTAGGCCGTTATTCAGAAATTTTTCTGTAAATGGAGTAACCGGAAGTGCTTTTACGGTAAACTTTGAATTCAATAACTAAACTAAAAGCCCTAATTAAATGAAAATTTATATTTGAGGTCATAATCACCTTTTTTCTACAAAATTAAAAATATGGTGAAAATTGAATAATCGGAAGTACCGCTTTATTTCTATCATTTTTAGATATTTTCCGAATTTTTCACTTTCGCGGTTTTCTTGAAATCGACTCTAGCGCTTTTTTTAAACTTAGTATAGCTACTTAATTTAGTTTTATATTAAGCAAGGAGTTTCTCTAATAATTTTTTGAAAATCGAGTAACCGGAAGTGCTTGGAGTATTAGTTGTGAACGACTGACCTCAAAAGGTAATCATTATATGAAAATCAAAAACTATATTTGTTTTATATCTTCTGTACAGGAGACAGTAAGGATTTAGTTAAAATTGAATTATCGGAAGTTCCACTTATTTAAGTTTTTTGCGATTTTCTCCAAAACGTTTCTAACAATTTCTTTGAAACTTCCAACGGTTGTTATGTCCTTGAAATCCTTTTACATGAACTTAGACGTTTTCCTAAGAAGATCCATTGAAGCGAGTTAGCGGAGAAAATTTATGGAGTTAAGCAGGGTTGCGTGTCCAGTAACTTGAATGGCTGACCGTTACAATTATCGTTCCCAAAATAAATGTAAATAATATTTTAATTATTTGTTGACATTTGCATATTTGTATATCTATGTACGTAAGAGAAAGTCGTGTGTTGTCTCACACCAGAGTTTTTAATTTCATTTTCAATATATTCATTTGTTAAGGAACAAGCGCTTTACGACTTTGAAGAATTTATTCGTTTGAGTTGACTGTTAGCAAATAATATTTCATCCTTCCTTAGGAGTTATTTTCTTCCTTTGTTTTACTTAGATTTTTCTACAATTTATTATTATTATTTTTGGTCCTGTTGATACATTTGTGTTTTATGCACCATTGCATATTTAACACGTATTCTTCAATAGCTTTATCTTAGTGCATTTTTTTAAGAAATTTCCCAAAGCTCTGAAGCAATATTCCTCATTTCTAATTTTTCTGGTTTATTACGTATAATTATATTATATCTACAGTGTTTTCTTCACTGTATAATATTGTTTTTCAATAGATTATTTACATAACGTAATTTTAGGTGTAGTTCCGTTCATGTATTTAAAAACATTTAAAAATATTTTCTAAGAATGTATTTCGAGTTTGCTTATCACGTTCTTCTAAAAATTGTATACCACAGAGTCGCTTTGAGATTCTTTTCCAAGTTTGATTAATTCTGCTATAGGTATTTTATCGTTGACAATTGTAATGCGACATCAACTCCCTGTTTTTGTTCGAATTTTTTTCTTTCTTATACCGCTACGACCCCAATATATTTAAAAAATAAAGTTTTGACGCATTTTGACGAATAATGACGATTTTAAAAACTTTAAAGGTATATTAGAATAATCAAGAATAAAATTAAAAAGAAAGCTGCTAAACTTACGTTATTAAAATAATAAAGTTTACTCCGCTGCTGTTATAATCCTGCCGCGAAATAATATCACAAGAATTGTTGGCTTTATATAGGGTGTTTTATTTCAAAACTTTAAAAATCTTTTACGACTTTTGTAATGTCAAGAAGTTAGAAAAAAAACGGCTTAAGAAATTGTGAAACCGCTGTAATAATATATTGAACATAGCTATGATACATAATTCCGCATTTCACATTTACATATTTCTTTCATCACTGCAGACACAACAAATCGTTAAACCATGTTTGTAATAACATGTTAAGTTCAATGTCATTAGACCGTTTCCTACCTTATTACAAGAATTTTATTTGCATCTGCAACAATTCATATCTGTTAACTTAGATAATTAACTGGTGGAGGGAATATTATGCTCTAGTTAGTAAAGCCTTGTAAATTAACATTGAATATTTTGAAAACTATTTAAAACACATCACTTTATACCATTTTTTATAAAAATGCCGTTATTTGCTATTTCCTCTGCAGTATATCATAGGGATAAAATTGATTTCTTTAATTCTTACATGCTATGTAAGTAGATTTTTTTAGAGGGCAGCCTTATGAATATTACATTGATATTAATATAATAAAATAAACACATCCCCCACAAACTAAATCCGTCAAGATATAAATTTTGTCTATAGATCTCTTATAGATTATAATGTAAAATGGAGCGCTGTATATGCAGAACCGAAGCTTCCCTCTCCCGAAGAACAGAGGACGCGTACTAAGAATTCCTATTCACCATTACGCCCTTTATTAAAACTTACATGCGATTTAACTTGATATGTAGCAAGAATCTTGAATTGAACCCCAAGGTAATCGTTTCAGCATAGAGCTCTTCTAGAGGTCTCCTTCTTCAAAGAACCGACCTTTAGTCGCTCATTACTTAGTCCCGCATAGGTCGACAGGAAAATGCTGACAGCAAAGAATCTTTAATTGCCCTCAGCAGTGAATACAGTTTCTTCCACCTTTCCGCTCACTGAAAATTGTGCCGAAATATCTACTTTGTAATTTACAAGTACCACAAAATATATTTTATTGCAGTGCAAACTTAAGTTACAGGAGACAAACTTTATTACAGGCGGTGCCAGTTTTTTGATCTTTTTACTTACCGAGCGTTAGCTAAAGTACCTTTAAGTTCACAAATATTGTCTGGCGTAAAAGTTTTAATCAACACATATTTACTCAAAATAAGGTATTTGTTTTAATAATCTATAATAATAAACAAAACAATAACAAAGTATTCAAAATGTTCCTCTTTGTCTTTGCTATATTGCTTTAATTGATGAGGCAATTCATATATAGCGTCATGCACCACCTGCATACCAAATTCTATAATTGCTTTCTGTTTACTCTCCGTATCATAGTGTCTGGCAGCACACACTTTGATCTCTAAAATGTCCTAAAATTTATAGTCCAATGGGTTTAAACTGCTGATTCCTGAAGACCAACCTTTGTGCTTTATAAATTTCGGAATAATTCTCTGTAACTAGTTTTGAGTCCTTTTTGCTTTGTATCTAGGTGTTGAGTCCCCTTACAATGCTCATGGTTTGTTGTGAAAAATCTCAAAATATTTTACGAATTTTTTTAATACATCGTTTTGCTAAACGTTGACCTTTGTTTTCACAACCTTATCGGAAAAGTAAATTTTGGCCATACCATGATAAGAAACTGCTTGATATATCATTACTAAGACTGCATAATGGCCCTTTAAATTCTGAGTCTAACTCCTAAGATTTTATAGAGCTTATTGGGTGTATCTTATCGTTTTATTTATTAAATTTTTATTCATTAGTAAAGATTTATTCGTATATGAACAGATAGAAAGTAATAAGTGTAGCGTTAGTAAGCGGTCAATCCCGGGTCACTTTTTAGTAATCTAGATATACTCGATTGCAACATTTGCGTATATTTCATTTAATTTTGCTCTCCACTTCCCGATATTTCGAAGCTTAACAGTGTTCTTTTGATTTCAACACAAACAAAGAAAATTATTAATCGCCCTGATGTAGTCAACAACTTTTTGCTGTTTGTTTACAATTTATTTTAAGCATGCCTTTGGAATGTTCAGCAATTAATAAAAAACCAACTGAAATTTGTTTGTTCATTTTCGTCAAAAAGTCCATAACGAGATATCTTCTGCTCCAAATATCTTTAGAACAAAATTTAGTAATTTTTTTTTCTTCCAGTTTAACTTTACGTGCCATGCAGGTGGAACCTTGCATAGTTTCCTTCATATCTTCATAACACTGAACCAGTTGTCTTACTACCTCAATTATAAAGGTTACTTAAACGTTTTGTTGAAAAATAATCACACTATGAACGTATTCATAACTTTTATATTTATCGTATTCTACTACCTCTTGGAGAAATCTTCCTGTTACCCTTATCATATTTTCACACATGATGCCTAAATCATACCACTATTAATATTTTGCCATTTTGTAATGTAATAGCAAGAAAGTTTGATTTTGAAAACCAAATACTGTGGAAAATCAACTATATTTTCGGATCATTCCAAGCACTTACACAACTTACAAAAACATATGATGTAACAAATTTATAACAAGCTATATTTCTAATTATCATGTTTAGAAGGTCACAAACGTAAGAGATTGTCTAGACCTTGATACCATATCGCCCTTGTTTTAATAAAGCAACAATATTCCATAAAAGTTATCAATTACCCTTACACCCTCATCACAAATTAACTACAATTTACCACGCGCTATTTATTGCTTTTTTCAACTACATATTTGTAGTATTATACTGATATTACAAAATAATAGCGAACATCCAAAAAATAGTTGTGGATTTCAATAAATCATGGAGTAAATGTGTAATTCATATATTTATTGTTTTTGGTTACAAAATCATGTCAAATAGAATGGACTTAATAGACAATTTTTATAATGAATGAGCCCTTTAATACACTCTGCCGCTCTTCTTCGTCTACTTGAAGTTAGATAACCTAGCTCTATTGAAGTCTTATCATCTCCGGCTTGTTTGCTGGTCATATAAAGTGCTCAGGAATTCTTCAGTGTCAATCTTCCAATCATATTTTACATTCGTTTAACGTGTGACATGTTCGGCATTCTAGAAGGCCATAGCATTAATTTAACATTAGTGTTTTCTAATTACCGCCTCGTAACCATTACAGTATGGTAGTATATACGAGGGTGCGTTTCTAAATTCTCG
>JAHWXV010300545.1:0-10475 GCA_024586415.1 Phrixothrix hirtus | reverse complement strand
ATTTATTTGCCTTAATTTCGTTGTTGAACATAATTAACATATTATTCTATTTAAATAAACTTATATTTTTTTACCTTGACATTGTTGTATTTGTTCGAGATAGACGAGGGATTAAGCAAAATCCTTAGGTAAACCAGACGTGTCATTGCATTCCCCAGAACCTGAGAGTACTACCGTTACAAAATACCGTTGATGTAAGCCGAGCCCCCACAAATAAACATAGGACCGCTCGACTAACCAAAATATATTGATAATTATATCAATTAAAAGGCACGGCTACGCAATAATAGAACGCAAGTTATATTTATTTTTGAGATTAAGTTTCTTAAATTTAATGGAATTTTCATAAGCAAGAATTTGAAAAGTTCTGGACTAATGCCAGCTGTTTCAAGAATTAGGTAATTTTAAATCTCAAAATGCCTCAGGTGGTACGTTTTACGGCATAACGAATTGAAATATTTTTTATACAAAAATTAAAAAATGAACGTAAACGTCACACAATTATTTGTAAATTTTTAAACTCTTTAATAGTCAGAGTTGAGAAATGTATGCACATAAAGAACTGCATTTTTTACAATACGACCTTACATCTGCGTTTAACTTAGCCTTGATCACCGTCTCGCACCATCGTCGTTTCGCATGCGCTATTATTTTTCGTAATATGTTTTTTATTCCAACCTTTAAACTATATTAAATGCCATTAGCGCAGTTTTCGTATTGGTTGGTACTATTTCTATCTTCTACCTGTTCACGTGGCATTTTGTAATTTAAAATTTCGCAATTTTTAGAGTAACTACTGTATTGATAATTGGGTCTAACCCAAGCCGTTGCAAAATATCTCTTATCTATGAAAATATATTTAGGTTTGAGAATTTTAATCTCAAAAAATAGCATCACTTGCGATCTTTAAACGTAAATATTTTTTAATTTAATAGATAATGCATATTTTTTTTATTAAAATTTGTTCAAAATACTCGAAATTTTCAGAGTCCTTTTATAGAATTTTTTTCTTTGCATACCTATTCCCACCAGAACCGTTAGCCCTTGTTCACAATGAATGTAAACAAAGAACTATAAAAAACTAACAATCCGCAAAATTGAGTTAATGATATTAAACGATAGTGTTTGCAAGCACCTGTCAAATTCATAACTTTACGTCATATCTAAATATACAAGAAATCATTTGGACAATGTAAATTCTGCACACACATTTAGTAAATTGGCATATATTAAATTGGTAAGTTGGTTGTGCAAAATAAAACTGAACTTTAAAAATTTTATAAATATAACCTATTTTGAGCATCTTATTTTAATAAAAGGTAATAAATAATAATCGCAATCAGCAATACATATGTGGTAGTTCAAGATTTTAAATAATTTTATTGATTTTTTGCGAAAAGAAGGTTTAACTTCGCCATTTCAATTTCAACACTTAAAACGTGAAACTGAATTCGGTGCCTGCGCAGTTTAATACATTCGTACATAAAGGTGATGGATTGGTTTATGCTTGAAGCCTTTTATTGAGAATAAAAGCTTTCGAGCACAAACCAGTCCATCACCTTTATTTATCATTCTCAATTTAGAGCATGGATGCACATGAATTTACATTGCTACATTACAAATTACACTCGTTGTTCACACTTTCTCGCCCAATACATTTACGTGTTTTGCAACTGTTATCTTTGCTCTGCTCTAAAAGTGCTTAAAAGTCGTAAGCAGAAGACAGCGAAAATAATATTAAACATCAAATCTCTAAACTAGTGAACTATCGCGTTAGAAGTTTATAACTAAAAATTGATAAAATTGACGCCACTTTGCCTGGATAGAAGGTTAGGCGGGTTTTTTATTTGAATTTGAGCGCTATTATCAAATTTGAATTAATTTAGTAACTACTTTTAATTATTAATTGTAAATAATGTGTGTCTAATTATTTCATAAAGCCATCGAGCCGTCTGCTTTCAACCATTACTTCGAGAAAAAGATGGATTTCATTGAAATGACACTTCAAATGTAGCGACTTTATTTTCTACTGTTTTACATATCAATATATTAATAAGAGTAAATAAAAAAATATCAGACATGTTTGAACAAGTTGAATCGCACACAAAGTGGGAGAATTTTTGAATATCAAGACTTCTACAGAATGGTTTTTAAATAGTGTATTCTTTATTCTAGAAAGGGGGGTATTTGTCATTAAAGAGCAAATTAAAACACATTTCTAGATTTGGAATGTGTTACGTTGCAGCACTATACTCGTATTTTTATTTAACCGATTAAAATATTTAAACGCAAATATAGAAGAAGTTTTTCTTCAAATTTTTCAACTGCGGGACATTATTCGCTTTCAGCACACCTAGAACTGTCCCTTTTGTTTACCGTAAATTGGCAGTCTCAAAATATGCAAACAGCATCAGTATCATCAGGAATTTTTGGCCGATCTCATCAGAATAAATTATTTTTTCTGTTTTGGATTCTTGCTAGCTGTCAAATTTTCACAATTTTTGTCGCTTCAGGTCTAATGATGCTCAAGGTAAGTTTTATATGGCGAAAAGGATTTAGAAGATTTTCTTGAGCAAGTGACTTTCTTTTTTATACCGGACAAGAACGAAGTGTTAAAAGAAAAAGGGAAATTGGCCTAGTATAAAATGTTTTGGCACCTCTATTCGGTAAATTATAACAATTTAATTAAGTTAGCGAGCGATCTTGAACAAAATTATAATATGTGCCATTTAATTCTTTATTAACATCCTTAAGTATGTTATCCAATAAATTAATAATGTAAAAATCGCATAAAACTAAAACAATACGATAAAATAGGTAAAAGATAGGCGCCAAATTATTTCTGAATGCTGAACAGGAGTCTGTGACTTGAAATAACTAAAATACTAATGCCTAGTTGTATTTGGTTACATAAAATAAACTTAGCTGATGGAATATAAGGTTCAGAAAACTTTAAAATTGAAAATAATTTATACTCAAACTTTTCCCGTAGCAGCAAAATATCTAATTTGATCATCTTAGTTTCTCAAGATTGAAAAATGATAATATAACCTCTAAGATCTTACATCAACTTCCAATATTGGATTTGTCACTGTAAGAGAAGATAATTGGTAATACAGGGCGCGGCACAAAGAACTCCACGACTTTGAAGAGACGCTGCTTCCCGTGAGGAGGGAGCAGAGTGGCTGGAGTGATGACATTCAACAGACATGACATTTGGTCCGGTGTACATCGCTCTTTTGTTATCGAACAATGTATTCAAAATAGTGAATAACCGATAGTAACGGAGCCCGAATTTCGCATCCACTTTGTGTTTGGTCGTCGAAATCCTGCTCCAAGTATGAAAACGATTTACAACTTGGATTTCACACTTTAGGTAGACAAGTTCTGCATTGAAACGAAAATCGTCTAACCGACCTTCAATTGTGCGAAAAAACACTGCTGCGTTACAGTTATCGGACCTCAGTGTTCGAAGAATTTTTCACCGATGACTGAATATGAAACTGCAGTATATAAAATTTTGTTTGTTCTCTTTGTCTGAAACATGGAAACGAGCTTCGTTCGAAAAAAAGTAACACATCTTTGGGCGAATGTTTCTAAGAATGTCTAAGTACAACCTTTCACGGGTTTTAAAATATTTCACTCAATTCTTGCATAATCACAGGATTTCATCTTCAGCTGTCAATGAAGAATTCAAACACTGCGGTTCAATAACTGTAGGGTAGGAATGCGTTTTAGCGCCTTGAGGATTGCACAATTGAAGCTCTCGCGACATGCGAATCTCCGCTCGTGGTAGTGCGAGGTCGGTTAAACGCAAAGTGGATGCGAAATGCACAATGTGTTGAATAAATTCTTCGATAACGAAAATGCGATGTTCATTAGACCAAGCCATAACTGACACTGAAAACGGCATATATATGTTAGTTGAATGTCACCATTCCTGAATTTCTTTATGTCGGACCCTGTACTAAAACCCAAAGCAAGGCTACTCTTATTTTGGACTCTATCTTTGATAAATGAGCTCAAACAAAAGTTAAAATTCAATAAAACTATTACAAAAAAATCCTTACCTGTTGGGTGTCTGGAAATGAATTCCAGAATTCGCTTCCCAGTCGAGTCGTCCGAAACTTTCCGTAATTAGTAATACCAGCACTTTTACCTGGCAACGGAAATTGTTTCAGAGGACCATAACGAATTCTTTCTAAATTAGAAATTCCATAACATCAACTCTGCGCATTTTTAAGATCTATCAACGTACAAATGATAAGTAAATTCCCCTAATTTCCGAGCAAAAACTATTGCCTCTTCCAATCTTTAAAATTCGAATGAGAGGCCCATTAGGAAAGATTTTAAAATATTAGGAAAAACGTATCCCCTCAAAAACACGACCTGATTAAGTCTCACAAAAAATATAAGTTCACTTATATTTAAGAACTAAGGAAAATACCATTAACACGAAGATTCGCTTATGAAACAATTCCTGCAAACTTTCTAGAAAAATCAAAATCAAAAAGCCACAGAACTTATATATCAGCGCCATGATTATATGTCAACCGTTTGGATTGTACGAGTGGTGCCACACGGTAGTAGGGTGGCATACACCTCAGGTTTCAAAAACTAGAAAATTAATTAGAGTAAATCTATCAGGTATTGCTAGATACGTAAATGAAAACAATGAACGGAAAATGTTTAGCATTAAATTAAATTCTATGAAATTAAAACGCTACAAAGGCATTTTCAAAGCAACTGAGGTTGATTTATTGTAGATGGCCAAAGAACTTTGAATTTCGTTTCCACTAGCGCTAAGCCATGAGGTTGGTCTCTGTAACTATAACATCCTGGTTGAGGTTTTAAGCTTGAATTATTCAATGTTTTCCTGACTTATAACGCTGTTAGAATACAGGTTACGTGTGATTAAAAGCGATACTCTAAACAGCCTGAAAACTGTTTGCAGCGATTTCAGCAGTCTGCGATATTTCAAAACCTTTTCATAACAGCTGTGCCAGATCAAACTGACCAAGCGCTTATTTTGTTTTGTGCATGAAACTTCGGGATGCGGAAATTGCCTTGGCTCCCTCGGCTTCGACTACTTGGGCATTTTGCCATGTCTACTAGAATTTAGCTGAGTCTGAAGGAGCTCCACCCAGATCGTAAACGCTGGGACCCGAAAGATGGTGAACTATGCCTGGTCATGATGAAGTCAAGAGAAACCCTGGTGGAGGTCTGCAGCGATTCTGACGTGAAAATTACAAGGAGAAATAGCATCCATTCAAACTAAATTACAAGAAAAAGTGGATTCCGATAAAAGTAAATTACAAAAGGAAAGTAATTCAGGTCAACATGCTTTGAATGAAGAATTTAAATTAAATAAAGGCAAATGTCAAGAAGAAATTACAAATTAAAACAAGAAATTGTATTCATAATACCAACCAAAATAAATTGAAAGTAGAAATTTAAACAGTTAAGCTAAACTACAGAAACAAATTATATGAAAAAGTCATAATAAGTCAAAATAAACTACAAGAAAAAATCATCAATAAACTACAAGAAGAAATTATCAAGCCAAAAGAAATTCAAAAATAAGATGTTAACAAAGTATGCGGAAGTAACCAACAAGTGTGGTGAACTACATCAAAAGTTTATCCTCCTCACAGTAAATAAAGACGCCAGCATACCTAAGATGGAGGCGACCTCTATTCCTTATGAACAATCAACAGAAATCAATGTATAACAGATCGCATACTTTCTTGCTACTGGGAATGGTATAACAAGCACCTGCCCAATTAATATAAACAATTCGTGGCAGATGCAACACCGAATGAATGGCCTGTTGAAGAAAAGACATCTGCTTACATAGGGACGCTGTAGGCATTCTACAAACCATACCAGATTATTCAACATTAGAAATGCAATATGATGATAAACATCTGTAACAAGTCTATCGTGCCAAGTTAAGCAATTGACTGCAGAAAATTGGAAAGAACCTCCAGGAATTTGAAACGAAAATTGCACGGTTAGTAAGATTAACATATTCAACGGCTCCAGAAAGTTTTATTGAACAAATTTAGATGCAAGAATTTTTGGAACGTCTTCGAAATTCCGAAACACAACAGGCACTTAGATTAGTATGTTCGGCCTGACCTTGCTAGTGCATTGGCTCGTATACTGGAATTTGAAGCGGCCAAACAAGCATCAAAGGGTCATGTTCATGTACGAACCATTGAGAAAGACAAACCTAGTACTAAGAAGAAACCATGTTATGAAAGCCAAAGACCAAAGACATAAACTACGATGCTGGAAGTATGGTAAATGGGGGCATAGGACATATACAGAAAAATTTCCAAGAGGCTATGAGCAGTCCCGCCAATAATACAGTGCATCGAGCCGGAAGAAATAAATGCTGACTCTAGCAAGAAAATCCTGCCTAGAAAATTATAAACACTGCTCCCAGTTAGATGTAAGAACCCCCTGTAAATCGTATTACTGTAATCTACGATGTCTAAAACCGGATAATGTCAAGCAAGATCAAGAAATCGACTCAGATTTGTAGTTCCTACTAAAATGGAAGAACGAAGTCAATTCCGTTATTAAAGCATATTGGGATTCAATGGGATTACTTGCGAGTTCAGGATGGTCCATTGAAAAGAGCCCTGGAAAGTGATGAAGGAAAGTCAAACACGAATGCAGTTGGTAGTTCTGAAAAACAGAGTAGCGGAAGTTTTGAGAGTAAAAAAACTCTCGAAAAGATCCGTGAACGATGTTATTGAACAAATTGCAAGGATGATGTTACGGAATGGTGCCAAAATGTGTAATGTGTGCTTCTGGGAACGGTCCATTGGGGTGGCGAAAAGCACCGATGAGGCACAATAATGTAGGTAGTCCATTTGAAAGAGCTGAAATAGAAGCAGGAAACAAATACAGCCTAGTTGCAATGGACCGAAGCGTACGCTTTACCTAATCTAGAGGCATTTACAATGGCCGAGACCACGGAGAAAGAACTTAGAATTCCGTTCAGACCCAGAAAATTTTTTGAGTAAACCTTATTTCAAAGTCTTTGCCAAAAGTTGAATATATGTAAGGCCAGAACAACTGCTATTCATCCACAGTTAGACGAAATGGCAGGACCCATGAATTAAACGATGGGAGCAATACTTACATATATTCTTGGTGGAATATCGGTTAGTTGTATACGAGATGGCAGGAGAGACTCCAGCCAAATTGTTGTTTGGGGGTGAAGTTAGGCTACCTTGTGGTTCGGAGTTTGGTAGAATGCCTGGAGAGAAGGAGGTTGCTAGAAATGGATATGCTGAAAGTTTTCGAAAGAATCTAAATTCAATCCATGCCAGAGTTTGCAATAACATCCAGGTTGCCAGTGATTGAATGAAATTCTACTATGATATAAGTTCCAAGTCAGGATGATTTCAACGTAAACATCCATATAAAGTGATAAAAAGGATCAACGATGTAATCTATCGAATAATGAAATTGCCTAAAGAAAAATGTGAATTAGTTAATCGCACTTGTTGGAAGGAATGCAGAACCAGATCAACAAGAACGTGAACAAAGGACGAATTCGTTGGGTTCGAAAACATTAAAAGTCGAAGACAGTAAACAGTCATTCACTAAATTTATGTCGACCTACTCAGGAACCTGAAAAGTTTGGTTTGGTGTTACCACTGAAGAATACAGAAATTTGTTTGATGTGCCAGACTGATTTTATCGCTAAAGACGTTCGATTGCTTCATAATAGACGTTCGATTGCTTCATAATATCACAGTCAAATTTAGAAAGAGGTGTAGTGGCGTAAAATAAATACAGCAACAGAAATTGGGAAAGCATGTCACCTACTGTAACATCATCACCAAAGTGTGCGAAGCAGTTACTACCTTTTGACAAAAGTCCTGTCCTATCGGCAGCCACGTTATGAAGACTTGTGGAAGGCATTATGGGACCTAAGGAAATAAATTTGTACAATAAAAGTAATTAGCAAACCACTCTTGGCTTAATATGATATCCTTGTTAAACGTTAGCTATTCCGTTCCTCACAGATACAAAATATAACCTCCTGCAACAAGATTTTCGTATCTGCTTGTCCATTTAAACATATTCAACAAGAAATTGTTCTAACTTTTTTCTTAATACTGTTTTCCTTCCAAGTTGGGTATGAACTATTTCTTGAACTTTTAATTGTTTTGTCTTTGTAAGACTCTTTTCAGTGCCAACCTTCGTTCTTGAAAGCCCTAAGAAGTCTTTTTAGCCCATTTTATTCTAATTAACTGCCTTCATGCTTCTAACATTTTAACAGAGCCCTAAGTCTTTCTTACTTTATTTCGGTCAAACTTGATTGGAATAGTTAATCAAGAAAAGGGTCCAATTTAAGGCTACCGTTCAAACATGAATCACCTCATCTAGTGGCTTATATTATTAACATTCTACTTTATACAACTAATAAAATTTTTCTTTGAGGTTAAATTAATGAAGTCATATAAACATAAAAATTTATTCTAAAGCACAAAAGAACTTAATGTTAATATTGTCGAATCTTATCAAAATAACTATAAAAATAATAGAAATTCGGGAAACATTTACTGGTACCACTCATCAACGTAATTCTGATAGAATAGTTAACGTTTCAAACCAAGAGAACATTTGTGGCTTGCGTATTGGAGAACTAAAAAGTGAACAACAATTTTGCGAAGAAAATTATCTTTAGCGATGAGGAGTACTTTCAACATAAAATTGTCGCATTTGAGATCCAAAGAGTGTTCGAATGAACTTAGTAGATTTTGGACTGACGGCAATCGGAAGTGATGCCAAAAACGTAATTACACCTATGTTGCTACAATATGATATCGAAATTTTTATTGTTTTAATTGAATGAACTAGATTTGTAAGACAAGTTGTTTCAACAAGACTGTTTAACTTATCATACTGATCACATGACAACTGTTTTGCTACGAGAAATACCTCACAACCGTGTCATCAGACGCAATGGTGACTGTAATTGGCGCGGTATGGGAATTAACACCGCGCGGCTTCTTTCTTTGGAGGTTTGTACAATCTTGTGTATATGCCAAAATTGAACAGTAGTTTTTTTTTAGGTGGTAACGCATCCGCTTCTATGGTAATTAGTCTTTCGTTCACAACTTTTTAGAAAGTTGAAAAGTTGAAATACTGCAACTGGGCACAGTAAAATATCTAGGGAGACCTAGAGTCACACACGAACATATCAGAAATTCTTAAACATATAACATAAACTATAAAAGGACACAGCCACTGATCGCTGATGTTAAATACTGTAATTCCGTGTTAGATTTGATTCCAAAGACCTGACAATTTTAGAAATTTTAGAATGGTTTCGATAGATTTTTTCTCTTTTCCTATGCTTTCTAAAGTTGACGGTAACAGATGTAGTTGATTACGTAGGTCTGTATAGAAGCACAGTTCTCTACGAGATGAGCAAGTGTTAAACTAACATTGTAGTTCTGGCATACAGGTGAGGGTGTGCCAAACAACATAAACGACGACGTAAGGCGAGTATGTCCAATTCTTTTACTCGGGTCAGCAGAACATCTTCTTTTCTAGATCTGCGTTTAAGATTTGACCACTTTTGGATAGTTGGCTTTACCAATTTTAATTAATCACTTTGCCATTCTGCTAATATTTTATTTTTAATGACAGCCTTGAGGTCACATGTTGAACATCCTGGAATATCTATCTCAACCTTTGATGCTCCTTATTTGGCAGCCTTATCTGTTATCCCGTTTCCCGTTATATTTACGTAACCTGGAACCCAAGTACATGTAATTTCTTTACCGATGTGAAGGATTCGTCGGTGGAGCTCCAAGACAGCCATTACTAAGGGATCATTTGGCATTTTGACTTCTAGGGCTTTTAGAGCACTCACGGAATCGCAAAAAATTATATATTTATCCCCATCGGCTGCTAGGACATACGCCAATGCATGCCAAATTCCATACAATTCTGCCGTAAAATTACTGGCGTAGGATACTATTGACCAACTGTGCTTTACATCCCCCACATTAATGCCACATCCTACTCCATAGTTTTGGAACCATTTGTAAATATAGCTACTGCGTTTTTATAATTTTGCAGCATACTTTGGAAGGAAATTCTAAACAGCTGAGCCTGCGTATCCTGCTTAGCATGGCGTGAAAGGGAGCAATCGTACTTTACACACGGCAAGGTCCATGGAGCCTAGAGGAGCAAGTAAGTTATGCGATCTCACTGTCATTGGTTTCGTTACCGTGAGACGTCCGGCGTATTCATCATAAATGTTTGTGGAGAAAAAGTGGCAAAAATTGTTGTGGCTAGGATCTTCTAATAGCTTTACAACGTAGTTTAGCGTTAGACGTTTTCTTCTTCTCGCTAAGGAAGGAATTCCTGAATCACAATATAGGCTGTGACAAAGACTCGTACGAAAAGCCCATGTGGCCCATTGATACCGGCTAAAT
>JAHWXV010300460.1:0-27077 GCA_024586415.1 Phrixothrix hirtus | reverse complement strand
TATATATATATATATATATATATATATATATATATATATATATATATATATATATATATATATCTAACTTGATCATTTTAATTTAAATTTCTATTGGAGGACAGGTAACCCAACTTTCATATTCTAAATAAATTATTTAGCAAATTGTTTAAACGAACTAACGGAAATTAAAAGACAAAAATATCCCTACTAAAGGCAATTTATGATAATATTTAGTGGAAAATAATTACCCGTGATTCCAAACAATAATTATATAAAACGAAATGTAACCAAGCGTTACAGGGATGGTTAATAATCTGTGGAAGTAGCTATTGTAAGCATCGATTTTATTTTGGATCTGTGTGTATGATGACCAATTTATAGCGTGATCAGTTGTTGTGCACCTCCTGTGTGTGAAAAATTTGAATTTGTTTTTAATTATTGATTCTCTCAAATCTAAAAAGTTCATAGACTTATTAAGTGCTACTTCATGAGTAAAAATCACGTTGGGATGGATGTTTGTTTAGAACTGTAATGCAGGATTATATGTCTACATTGGAACCTGAGTAGAGGGCAATGGTATTGGTCTCAATGTACTCCTTGTAAGTTCAGAATGGCCTTTTGAAATGATCTCTGAAGAGAAGAATGCAGCTGGTGGATCCAAAAAACAGGTAGCGGTCATTTTGCGACAAGTGCATGATGATCCCTTAGTTATAATGTGGTGTTGAAAATGTGTAATATAACGTGAATAACCTATTTGGAGGAGCAGCAATCTAGATAGCTGGTTTATTTAGGGAAATAGAATCAGAAAATAAATACATCGTAGTTGCGATGGGCTGTTTTAACCTATGAACTGAAGCATATGCTTTACCATATCAAGAGGCGGAATATGCAAGACTAGAGACCTGCTCGTGATCCACAGTAATATTGAATTGTGGAACGTATGAATCAAACGATGGGAAAGTATTTGTCAAAGGTTGTCTCAGACCATCCAAGAGATTGATGCAAGTATTTAGATCCCTTTTCGATTGCATATTTGTCAACGGTAAACGAGATGACAGGAAGGACTCCAGCTGGAATGTTGTTTGGAGACGAAATTGGACTACTGTATAATTTGAAGTTTGGTAGCAAGCCTGGAAAGAAGAACCTTGCTAGAAATGAATATGCCAAAGATCTTCCAAAGAAACTAAATTCAATTCATAAGAGAGTTCGCTATATAATCCAGAGTGCTTGTAACCGAATGAAATTCCGCAATGATGTAAGTTATAAAGCGTGGGATTTCAACCCAATGATCTAGTTTGGTTATACAAACCTCAAAAACGTCGATGTTCTTCCCACAAATTGCAAAGATCCTGGGAAGATTCGCATAAGGTTCTAAAAGGATTAACAAATATGGCATAATGAAATTGCAAAGGTAAACCTAAGGTGGTTAATACTCTGGGAGGGATGCGGAAGCAAGAGAAGTAGAAGGTCAACAGAGAGTGAACCACACTGTGTTCAAAAACGTAAAAGTACAGTGAACGTATTCGGAAGTCAGCAAAGCTTGCTTTGGAAATATCATGGTAAACAGAAGCATATTTGATGTATCACAGAAGTATTCTTAGCTCATCTTGTCGCTAAAGAAGTTCATATTTTCCGTGGCATCACAGTGGAATTTTGAGCGGTAGCGTAAAAGGTATATATCAGCAAGGGCCTAAAATTTGAAAGGTATGTTACCTATTGCGACGTCACGGCCAACGTATGCGAAGCATTTACTACCTCGTTGCGGAAACCTTGTCTTATCAGAAGCCACGTTAGGAAGGTTTGAAGAAGACCTTATTGAACTTAAGGAAATAAATTTGTGCCGGTGCTGCTAGAAAATTGTCATTTACAAAGTTCGATTGCGGTTTACACAAACTTAACTGGCTTGTGACATGAAAGATTTTAGAGGTAGTGCTTTAAGACGCTGGTGTTATGATGTTGGTATGTAGTTGGAGTCCAAGAGAAACTCTACCAATGAAGAAATCTGTGGACTGCCATATCTTTAATAAATGGGGTTGCAGATATGGATTGAAATGTAGATTTCGGCCCCTGCAAACGAAGGTTGGATCAGAGAAGGAACAATATTCAAAATTTCTCTTATGGGACGTAACAATCTTAATGAGAGAGCATTGTAATAGGATTAGGGATAAGAATAATTTTGTAGAAGCTGGTGGAATATTCTAGAATATACTATAGTTCTAAAATAATTGATGTAATCACAAATGGCTCATTACTGATACTGATACTGGTACTTAAATAAAGCCAAAGCCACAGCGATGAATCCTGGCGTTGAAATTTATGATATAACATTGTGTGTAATTTTATTCTTTATTTTTCCTTAATGTTCTAGAATATCAGGTTTCTATATCAATAGCAGTTTAAATTCTTTAGTTTAGTTTTCTCTAAAAACGTGTCTTGTTAAGTAGCTGTCATAAATAGATATAAATATAAACTTTGGTTACTAGTGTACTATAAAAGAACTATTATATTGACTACGTGTGAATATATGATTATAAGTTAGTGAAGATGACTTTTAAATCAATCAACTAACTTTTGTTACAATAACTTAATCATAAGTTTTACTATTAAAATCCAATATTACTATTTGTTTAGTAAACTGAGTAGGTTTATAACACTATGTTATAAACCTACTCGATGTAATGAACACGTTTTCAGGAACCTCTTGTAATTGATGCATATTGAACTGGTTACTATTGGGCGCCGACTCTTTACTGTCCAGTTTACAGCCAACACTAGATCGCAAAAGGGTACTGTTTTCAAAGCAAACATAAGGAATTTTAATAGTTGTAAACAAAATGTACGATTTAGAAGAGCACAGTAAGAATCTGAAAACGAATCAGTAACGAAGGAAAATATCTAGTACATATATATCCAATCTAATTTTATTAATAAATATTCTACAAATTTTTTCAACATTTTCTTATCATACGAATTAATGCATACTTTAAAAACTAAAATTATGCTATTTCGGTATTTTAAAGCATTAAGAAAACTACATTTCTGTATAATCGATCAACTTTCAGGATTAATACCCATATGTACCATTTCAGGATTTCACAAAAAAGCTGAAACTTTTCACTAAAAACACATAAACAATCGTAAAGTATCGATACACAAAACATAAACAAATTTTGTCTAATATCAAAAGGTTTGGATATCTTTTAGTTCATATCATTTTATTGCCGTATTATCCTGTCGGTGCCACTTAAAAAATGGGAAAGGAGTTTGAATACTGTTGTTTTATTTGCAACTTGCGAAAGTCCTAAACAATCATGAATGCATTGCTATAAACAGAAAAATATAGTGGCAAACGTTTACATTTTCATTTTCAATTTATGGCACGACTTTTTATAAATATTTCCTTATTATTTAGAAAATCATTATTGATGGAGACTTTTTAAGTCCATATTCGTATTTAGTACATAACAATTACTCAAAAATATACATTCTTGTTTATATGATAGAAACCTTGTTAATTAGTATTATTTGTTTGTTTTGTGGCAGAGAGGTATCAAGGTGGGGATATTCCCTTGGCCTACTTAGTTTCAACTACTACGTTGATTTCGCCATGCCTAATGTATTTTGCGTATTCTAGAAGAGTTTTATCTCCAATAGGAATCATGAACATGTCGAACATCATATTGGCAGGGGACCTAGGATTTTAACTCCTTATGCTGTTTTAAATTTGTCTATGATGAAAAATTTGTTGGGCCTGAATCGGCATCCTTGGCCATGGAAGTAAACATGTTTACCAATACAGCAATCGAAACCAGCAACTAGTGTTTATTATTATTTTTAAATATTAGAAGAAATATAACGAGGTAAGATCGGGCAGCGGTACTGTTTTACAATTAAAACACAACCAGTAAAGGCTTTCGTTGGTTGTCTTTCTACACAGTTACTGTATGATTTCAAACGCCTGTTAAATCATTTAAAAGGTTGTTGTATGCGTCTATCACATTCCTCGGCCACCAGTTAGTTGAGAAAAGTGAACAGCGTCTCTATCAGGTTTTCATCAACTTGAAAACGTTTTCTTTGCAAAAGGGCCATTGTATTTGCAAAAAAGTGATAACTAGAAGAAGCCAGATGGAAGTTGTAGGGTTGGTAGTTGAAAATTTCTAAGGGAAACCGTTGAATAAGTTTAGTTGTCATTGAGGAACATATGTCAGCAAACAAAAAACCTCGCAGCCGATTCTGAACTGTCCCTTTAAAGTTTTACAACATGCATCAGCATTAATGGTAGCGTCTTGAAGCATGAAATCAATAAATAATATACTGTCTCTATTCCAGAACCTGACTGCCATGGATTTTTGAGTTGACCCTCCTTTCTTGAAAATTTTGGGTCTGGTTGGTGAATGAGCTTGATGTCACTCCGTTGACCGACATTTTGACTGGGTTGTTGCACAAAAAACTCAAGTTCTATCACTAGTAATCATGTCAGGGAAGATTTTGCTTCATTAATATAACGCTTCAAAGAATTCAAGGTCGCACCCACATTTTCTTTTTATGTTCATCTACAAGAATACGAGGAACTCACTTTGTACAAATCTTTCTGTACTTCAGATGACCTATAAGAATTTCATAAATAATGGTACGTAAAACATGTCGAATTTGTACATTGCTGTCATGAAGCTTGACACGTTGTCATCGTATCCGATGGGCCTCCTGTTTTTTCGCGCCGAGTTGAAATTTCTGCTTCTACGCCAAATAAATGATTCATCAATAACATTGCCTGCTTAAACTTATTTGATTTGATACAAATATCACAGGGTATAACATTTCTTGCATCGAATCTGGGGTGGGTTTCACTTCACGAAAGGTTGAGTTTTCAACTTTTTGACGAATAAAAATCTTACACACAAGGAGTCGACAGGCGACTGGGTCTATTAGAGCCTCTGCCTTTGCATACGAAGCGGATGAATATAAATTACCGTACGTGACATGTACAGGGTTAGCCAGTGAAGGGAAAATGTTTAACACAGCTATATTTTTTAAATAGTAACTTTAACGGGCGTGTACTTACAGTTTTCTGTCAAGTAAGGTTGCCATTTATGTAACAAAACCAATTTAAACACTAAATTTATACTTATTGTACTATTTTAGGATTTAAAAACAGTATCCAAGTGCACTAAGATTGTATTCGCATTCTTGAACGCATGATTTAAAATTTCCCATGACTCGTTGTAATATGGCAGGTGTAATGACGTCAATTTGTTCATAACTTTTTAATTTCAATTCAGCTAACGTTTGTGGACGATCGACATACACCTTGCTCTTCAGAAAACCACAAAGTAAAAAGTCGCACGTTGACAAATCTAGAGATCTAGCCGGCCAACCAATGTCCCCACTTCTGGATATGAGATGATTGGGGAATAGGTATTGTAAAACAGCCATTGATACACGAGAGGTATGAGTTGTAGCCCCGTCTTCCTGAAACAACGTTATTTCGGGAAATTGAACTAGCTGCTGTGTGAAAAATGTTTCGATCATATTTGGGTAACGCACTACATTAGTAGTTGTGGCGTTTCCTCTATTGTGACCCCAAAAGAAATGTCTAATAATGACAGTCGATGAAACTGCATACTGCAGTGTGACTTTGTGATTGTACCACGATTTCTGATGTAACTGATGTAGATTTTGGTACAATCCAATATCGACTACTCTGTTTGTTTACGTAGCTGTTCAGGTGGAAATGGCCATCATGTGACAAACATGTGGTGAACGAAGTTCTCATCACTATCAATACTCTGTAACATTTTTTCACAAAACGTCATACGCTTCAAGTACACGATTTTTGTTAATTCTTGAAAGACTTAAATTTTATATAGGTGAAAATTTAGTTCCTCATCAGACATATCTTGTGCATGTTAAACAGCAGAACGTTTAGGACTGTTCGTTGCGGCCAGCAGTTCGAACTCCGTTGATATTTTGTGGCATTTTAAAACCTTTTTCTGAATATTTTCGTTTTGAATTCAATGTAGACCATGTTTCTTCAAACTTACGAACCCATACATTAATTTTTTGAGTTGACGGTACCTGCCCTTGTCGGTGAATATTGAGATTATTTCGAAATATCGGCTGCACCACTTTCGCAAAGTCACCATTTTTATAAAATATTTTTAAGTAGAAAGGGGGTTGTAAATCGGACCACTCTTCCATGTCAACTAAGTAGAATTGAATGACTGTCAATATTTCATGAAGTGCAGTGCGCTCATACGAATGAGCGTAACAATGCTGTATATTACGTTACATAGAATAAATTTAGAATATTATTATCGACACGCTGGAAAAAGATGAAATATTAAAAATCATTAATTCAGAACACGCATTATTTTAAAGCCATATTTCCAATACTAAGTTACTGGAACGTAGAATTCAAAATAATGTATTTAGAAATTGATTATGGCAGAACTAATTTTCGTACTTCAAAATGATATAATTTAGTCGAGTTTTAATAGAAATGCAAACCATATCAGACACGGTGCAGGCAAATATGAATCGAGAGTAATATTGAGCAATCCCATCAATGAAATGTAAAATAAAAGTTATAAAATTAATAATTATCCAAAAATCCAGTTAACTAAATATTAAAAAAGATTCGAAAGTTCAAAGGTATATCAACTTCTCGAAGTAATGCGGCATTTAACTTAGTTATCTCTTTTTAAATTTTTACAGAAGCTTGATGTAAAAACTATTCCTACATGTAGTGGACGAATTTACATGGATAAACAAATTTTCATAAACTTTGAAACGGTCAGATAAAATTACGTACTGTATGAAAAATGAGTAATAAAAGTTTTTTAAATATGTAATCTTAATAGCGTTTGTTCTCCCACGGGGTAAGCTATTCGTTTTATTTATAACACAGATTAAACCACTGCTTAAATTTTTATGAGGGAGAACATGTATTCGAGAATTCCTTCGAGAATAATTTATGAACATAATGAGCTAAGTTAGATCTATTATTCATAGTGTTAATTTAAATATTAACCATTTAATTGTAAACTAGAGTGGCGACAGCTTAATTTATTTGATGAATGAATTATTAGTCTGATCAATGTAGTTATCTACACAGTATACTGTACTGAGAATCTTAGCTCATAACAGATAGTAAGAACAGTTGACATAAAAAAGTATTTGTAATCATTTAATGGTGAACTTATACTTGTAAAGCTAGGCTATTTCTTTGTACATTTTTGGAAAAATAAATATAGACATTGTTTCATTTCAGAGAACAGAGGTAGAAAGTTGGTATAACTTAAGTCCGAGAAGGCAGTCAATCTTGCAGCGTGAGGTGCACTGAGTGTAGCCCAGTCCCTTCTAGAAGGGATAGCCTGTAACTGCGTCGTAGGCAAAAACTTTTATCAAAGGAATACGTAGAAGTTTTAGAGAATTTGAAGTACTATATTTTGATACTAGGAAAACAACAAAAGGTACGATTTTTCTGATCTTACGTCCCATCCCCGATCCCGTGGTAAAATCTAACTGAATCAAACTATAGCTATTGGTCTTATATAGATTTGTAGAAAAGGTGCAAATAAAACATCACGGAGATTTCATGAATTTAAGTTAGACCTAACACGTTCGAAAGTCGCCGATAGCCGCCAACCTTTCAGTTCGTAATGTTCTTATAACGGCTCAGGCAAAGAAAATACATATAGGGATTTATATAATCTCAATGCGAAGCGTTTGTAGACATTAATTCTTTGAGGTAAGCGTTTCTATCTTCGAAATATCACTTCTACTATAACCTGAGAACGCATGTCAAATTTTTCTTTTATCATGAATGCCAAATATTTCATATCAAAGACAATTATTAATAGTAAATGTATAAAAATTCGATGTCTTGGACAGAAAAAGAAATGTAATGTAAACTGCAATACAGTTTCTTTTTTATTCTATGGCATTATAGGGAAGGTTATACGCCTTTACACAGTTGTACAGACAAGTAGTTCTTCAGATCAGCGTCCAAATCGTCATCATCAATATCGTATCGTATACTTTATGAACTGTCCTGTTCTACTTGTAGGAGAAACGAAATGTGCTATCAGAAATTTTCATTACTACCAACTTGCTATGTTTTACTGGCAGTCGTAAAATGTACCTTCGAACGCGCTCACTCTTGTACCCTCCTTCATCTATAACAAATTTGCAACTTATAAAACTTAATTAAAGAATTCTAGTTATTTGTGAATGATTAGCTAACTTTTGTAAACCTAAGTGCGAACACGTTAATAATTTCGGTTTAATTTAATGCATTTTTAAGTAAAAAACCATATTTTATCCCGTTTGTGTTAAAAACCTATAATGTAATTAAATAAATAGCTGTTTGATTAAAACATGAATATCAGTTTAAAATGTAAAATGTTGATAATGCAAGTTGTTCAAAAGAATATTCATTTGTTAAAAGGAATTAACTACCTAAACAGTAAAGAAGATATTAGATAAGAATGAAATATTCTAGCATTCAGGAATTATATTAGTTTATAAAATAAACACTTTAAATGTAGCTCTCCGAGAATTTAAAACTTCATGCATTCGACCCTGACAGAACAGCTTCAGCTTATTGAAATTCTCAGAAAGTAAGCTATAATAAAGTTAAAGCTGCGCCTATTCCAAACTTCTAGGAATAACATTTGTAATGTTATTAATTATCAAATACTAACAAAGGATGCATTAAGTTTGTGACGAGTTCTGGACTTTTAGAAGCTACATTTCAGAATTTTGCGAATATTTTTAAATTTGTGAATTTACTTCGGACAAAAAAGTATGAATTCGTCAATAAACAATAACGTCATTATAACATTCAAAACTAATTTCCGGCAATCAAAAGTGAAACAGTTCGGGCGTGTTAATTCGAAATGTAAACCGCAAGTGTTCAAAAAGACATATTAAAGACTTGCCGATTACGAATTAATTTTTGCACACATGTTAATTACGTAAACAACTATTGTAAATTCTCATATGAAATTATACGTAAAAGCTTTTCTGGTGAATACAACATTTAGTTAATAAATTAAATTACAACAATTAACTAAAATCTGGATTAAACATATCATTTAAAATAATCTGAAAATGTTAAAATTGTTAAAACTCTAACAACCATAATTAACTAGAAGCAAAGGCTTTCTTTAGAGAATAATGTTCAAACCGATAAGATAAGAATTCTGCGAACACGTGTCCACCTGTAGACAACCAGGTTTAGGTTAGCCTGAAATACGTCACTACAATCTGCTTTAATAACAGGGAACTCACAGATTATCAATAAATTGTAACAATAAATACGCGATGCATATGCGAACCATTTGTCAGAGACTGTGCAATGATGCTAAAGAAAAGTTGTCATCTATAAGTCCATAGGAGAAATGAAAGCTAAAAGTGCGTTTTGTGGTATGAATTCCTGTAGAAACATCTAGTTAAAGGCTGTAAATATTAAAATAGGTTTGAATTTTAGAAAAAGTATATATTAGCCCATTAGTCTATTTTATTTAACTAAATATTTAAAAACTTCGTTAAACAAAGAAAGTAAATATTTTAAGCAATTAAGCATATGATTTGTGTTTCTTTCTTTTTCTTCGATAATTTTACGTTTATTAAACTTTTATAAACAGAATTTGCTTTAATTTTTTTCAAGAAAAAGTAAACGGCACATAAACTCTATTTTACTTTACGACATTGGCACTTAGAGCGCTTTCAACGGACTTACACTCACTTACCTTAAATTTTCCTTAAATCTGTCAACACAGAAAAGCAATTACTCATAGACGTCCAAACAAAACTAAACCACGCAATCAATAAAAATTCTTTGAAAATTTCACAATAAATTGCCTCTCGCAGTGTTTTTTCATTTTTAACAGAAATCATGGTTTTGGCACTTAGAGCCTTATTTACACGTAGTCCTCAATTTCAAAAAACAGATTTATTCAGGGCAAATTAATATAATGAGCCTGCACATATCAAGTAAATTAAAATAGTTAAAATCAGATAAATTATTTTCAAAGTAAACAAAAGGTATATCTAGTGAAACCA
The DNA here is from genome assembly GCA_024586415.1 of Phrixothrix hirtus. Classification (NCBI taxonomy): domain Eukaryota; kingdom Metazoa; phylum Arthropoda; class Insecta; order Coleoptera; family Phengodidae; genus Phrixothrix; species Phrixothrix hirtus. The sequence continues at coordinate 17,027 of JAHWXV010300460.1, read as the reverse complement.
CAAACATAAAAGTAAAAGTAATTCCAGGTTAAGGTAAGCGTAAGAGCTCGAAAGGTGCAATGAATTGTAAGTGCTACAAAGGGATTTTACTTTTAAATAATTCTGGCCGTAGATCGAAGCAACAATAGCCGAGAGAGCACAAAGAACCTGTCCTTTCTTCGACCGAAAGGTTATTCTAACCTAATAAGTAGACGTTCCAGATCCAGTCAAAGGTATTCTAAGTCAAAAATGCTACAAGCTGAACTTGCACGTTACACATGTAGGAAGTGGGCCTGATGAATGCCAAAAAAAGCAAATCTTGCTACACATCACCATACTCTACACTTATTGAACATAAAAAGGATATTAATCAATGAGGAAGTATTATAAAAGGCATAGAGGTTGGTACTTATTTGAAAAAACGTAAATTTCAATGCTAGAATATATAAACACTGGACATCATATTACCCATATTTTGCGCCCAAGGAGTTCAATTTGGGCTAATATCTTTTAGCATGTAGTTTAGTTTAAGCGAAAGCCGAGGCATTTTCCTCGTCTGAGTAGCTAAAAAAAATTACGAAACGAAATACGAAAAGTTAGAATTTTTTGAAATTTTCGGTAAAACCTTGTTCGCCGTATTTCGCAAACAAATTATTTCTTAGAAATTACAGAATTATGCAACACGTCCTCACGTATTTTGGCATTTAAAAATAAACAAACAGGAAATACCCACCATTTTTCCCAAGCAGAACAAGGTAAGAAACAAGTACCTTTTATAGCTTTACAGAAGAAATTACACTGGTTTCCCATATTTCTAAAAAGGGAAAGAAACAGTATTGATTTATTCAATGGATCATGTGGATACATCTGGTTTCGAAACAAGAACACTATAAATTATTGTATTTTACAATAACGCAAAGCGAGGAGTGGATATTCTTGATAAGAAATGTGCGAACTATTCAAAAAATCGACGTACAAATAGATGGCCTACGCTCTACTTAATATTGCAGGAGTTAATTCATATGTATTATATGGATGCTATCCAAATAATACAGAACGAGGCAGAGCTTCTTTTTTGAAACTTCTAGCAAAAGAACTTGTAAAAGCTTAAATGAATAGACTTACAAAGGAGTTGCATATGTCAACTGAAAAAATTTTAGGGAAATCCGTGAATGATTAACTTCGACAAGTTACAGGAGAATGATAAGGAAAAGGTATGCTTTATATTCCCAAACTAAGGATAAAAAACTAAAATAGGTTGCAAATTATGTAACAAGGTAATGCGCAGTGACTGTCAGTCGGAAATTTGTAAATTCTGTCTAGCAAATAAATGCTTTTTTAATAAAATTTTATTTTTAATATGTGTTTGTAATCTTAATTATTTGTTTATTTCATTAGTTATAGCCATTTCTAAAGTTTTTAATAAAATTGCTCATTAAACAATAAGTATATCCTTTTTAACTGCTTTCAGACGTTCTCTATTTGCAAAAACACGTTCTACATTTAATTACAGTAAAGTTGGAGACATAATATTTACGGATATTTGTTTATTTTACGGTTATATAAAATTTTTCTAGACCAATCAAGTATGGGGTCTCAAAATTCCAAATAAGTTATAATAACATCATCTTGTCAGCTCTTGCTGTGTTTTAAAATAATTAATAGAATATTGTGTAATAAGTATGCACTGCTATGTACATTAGTTGCTCAAATAACTTTAGTAGGGCAAATATTCATTAAAGTTGTGTAAAAGGTTAGTATTATAAAGTAAAAGAAATTAAAATAAAAATATATTTGATTACACCTCGTATGTTTTTATATAATTATCTAGAAATTTTATTAAAATTTAACATTGAAAATAAGTACAAAATGTAGCCAGTAAAACTATTTCAAGTTACAAAGTAACAAATCCTACATTAGATATTTTAAAAATGCTCTTAAAACAAATAATACACGCGCCAATGTTAATTGAATGTCATGACTCGATCCGCAAAGAACAAAAATAAGCATACAATTAATTAATGCACATCATAGCATTGAAATTTTGTTAAGTAATTTTGATGTCGCTATAAAAGAAATGTAATACAAACAAAGGATAACGAAAATTTAGGTCGTGGGGAAAGATACCCGCAGTTATCGTGAGAAAATCGTTGATCAGTAGTTAATTAGCTACTCAGGTTGTGAACAGCAGCAGTGATATCGGAGGTGCCGTTTATCTTTATTTTAGCTCATCAAAACTGTCCTTGTTGAAATTCTAAGGTATCCACTGAGCCCAAGTGCTCAGAAGGAATTTGCAAAGTAATTGGGATAAACAATCCAAAAGGAATTAGGCAGTGACATCTTCCTTTGATATCCAATCGATGGGTCATTTATCTAATTGAACAATAAGGAAAGGCTTCCGCTTCTACCACACAAATAAGAACCACTCTGACTAAGTTTTCTCAGAACTGAGATAACACGAAATAATTTTCGCATGAAAAAAGGTTGTATGCGATCTTCCCATACGTGCAAATATGTTGCTATCGGTGTAAAAGGTATTCAGTTTTTATTAACGTCAATTAGTAAGGGGCCTCAAATCCCCTTTGTTTTATCGTATGAAAGAAATGAATTACGAACTCTTACCATCAAATGTGTAAATGTGTACATGTGCACATACTGTACTTATGTACCTTTATGTCGTTAACATAAGTAAAGTTCATTCTAACTAGTTTTAACCCTTTCCTTCTGATCTATTCGGGCATCTGATTTTGATTTAATTAATAAATGCGAACCTCGGTTACGTTGGCCAATGTTTAATATTGTTTATAGAATTTAAAGCATACCGTAACCATTGTTGATTATTAACGATTTACATTAATGTGTCGAGTGAAACGTTAATTATATAATGTGTTTTGTGCTCACTTCTTGCTCCTATTTCAACAACATAAATTATACCTGTAATAATAATTATACAGTGCGAGTCCAATAAGTTAAATTAGATCCAGTAAATTGCTGATAAAAAAAAAGTTATCATTTGTTTCAAGTAAAATTTTAAGCCATTATAGGTATATAATTTTTGACAATTAAATCATTAATTTTATACAGGGTGGTCAAATTTAGCTCCCGCTCCGTTAGCTAGTCACGTTGAGTAAAGTGGTTTCAGTTAGGCCTACAATTTTTTATTGATTTTTCGAATTTAGTTTGATATACAGGGTATATCAAAAAGCGCAGTCTTCCTCTTCTTTATTTTTAATAAATTAAAATACGTTTGGATCAATAATCTACAAGAAAGGGGGTTTTTCTCCTAATTCAATCATCAGTGAGTACTCCGTAATATACAGGAGCCGTCACAAATAACGAGCATATACAATTTATCACATTTTCTTTCAGCCTTATCCCGTATTTATATTGCCATAGGAGTGTCTGTCTCCACTCTAAAAGTAGATCTTAACATCTTGACGTACGTACGGGGTGTTCCACGAACATTACTTGATTGCTGTATTTGACCTGAGGACAGTGGCGCCCACTTTTACCGATTTTGTCTTTACCTTACAGTGTTCAGCCTCAAAAGTATTGATGAACACTGTCTCGCTCCACTGTAGCTTTATCGGCCGTGATTAAACATTCGTGATTTTACTTGGCGCATGCGTTATTACTAATTCAGCCAGTGACAACATCACTAGATAAAGTTTAAATCACATCATGTAAGAGAATTTTAATATGCACTACTTCCATTAGCAGCGCAACGCCTAACCGATCGTTGACACTGTACTTTCTCAGAGGTGTGCGAGTGACGACTAATGCTAACCTAAGAGTTCATGTTCATGTACCTTAAAATATGCGTCTCCTTAGTTTAATGGGAACGCTAAAATATGAAGAAGATTCGTTCCAATTATGCAACGTGTTTTTGCAAATATGTCTACCCCGCCTCTTGCGACTTTATCAATATTTTTGGATCATTTTGAACTGTATTAGATCTTTCAGTCGAGTTCGAAAACGTTGTCTTGTCACCCAATTGTGACATCTTTTCATACCATTCTGTAAGTTATCCTAAAGAATTTTAATTTATCTTATGTAAAATCAATTGCAGCAATCTAAAGCGCTTTCGTTTCCTTTCATTTAGTTAATATAGTAGAATTTGTGTATTATATTTATTATAGTTAATAAATATCGATTATAATAAACGCTTGTACTAATTGTGAATGATAACAAATTTACCATTAGAATAATTGTGCAACTTAAGCTGGCATTGTTCGTTATCTAAGAATATGGAAGTTTATTAACCTTTAGCGAATACTAACGATTAGGTTACCATATATATTACTTAATTTTGCCTGCTATCTGCTAGCTGTTTACAAATTCAAGCGAACATAAATTGGCATTTCATGTTCGATACCTAAATTACAATTATCAATAATATTTTATATTTTCTTTTGTATCGTAATCAATCTAAATTGCAACAGTTTAATTATTTTTTTTTGTAGAATTTAACTAGGAAATTTTAAATAGTATATTAATTTCTCATTTGTTTAAACTTGTATTCCGTTATATTACAATTTCTTTGAAACGCTTTAAGAATCATTCTTTTCGCATATATTATGTATTACCGTAAACTCAGCATTTGTAAATGTAATTCCGTATTAAAAAAGTATTAATTTCATCTCGAATAATTTCTGCCTATTTAAACCTAAATTACTCGCATTATGTTACAAATATCTTAAGCTGATTATTTTTACTACATGATTGAGATAACCTTCATTTTGTGTTATTAATTAGATTCTGTTGTTAATTATGCTTACAGGAATCGTGTCACTTCAAAGTATTGAGCTTCCAGCTACTGTCTGGAATCGTAAAACAACCAGGTTAATGTCAACATTGTGCAACTATTTAGACCACTTCGTTTTATTATTCTTGTTTTTTTATTTGTGCAAATCTTATTCCCTAAAATTACGAGGCGCATTAGGGTGTATTCACGGGACTATAATTTTCTATTTGGCTCATAATCCTAGCGCTCATAATTATTAAACAAGCTACTGTGCCTAGCAGTATAAAATTTACACTATCCACACCAGTAGAGTCTCATGAAGCTGGTGGTAATTCTCTTTTCAAGTTATAAGGAAGCAGAGCTACAATATCGTTCTTTAATTGCATTAAATAACTCAATATGCGAGATTATTTTGTGTTAAGTCCTTAAAACAGAAAAATACAAAACTTTAAATATTATTTAAACCATCTCTTTGTTTCTTATTAAATACCTTATTGAACGAATAATTTGACATTAAAGATAGAGTTTAAGTTGTTTAAATCTTTAGTTTTGGTATAATACTACCTTAACTTTGTAAAAGTGACATTTGGGCCTTTAACCGTTTTCCTTAAACTACAGTCTTTTTGTAGAAACTTCAATGTGGTTCTCATTTGAGCTTCACCACGATTCCTAATTTTGCTCTACTATAATCCTCAGCTTAATGGTGCCATTCAAATAAATACAAAATAATAAAATATGCAGCACACTAAAGATCATGATTCACTGTATACTCGGGCTTCCTTAGCAACGTGCAGCGGTAGTCTCTTTTATCTTCCCACTACAAATTGTAGTACTGGAACTTAGTTTGATTTATGAATTTTATGTTAGAATATACCGAAGGCAGATTAGATAAAGGTAATTAAGTATCTAATTACTTTAAAGCCTATAACCAATCGGTTTGATAATCTAGAGTGCTTTTAGCCATTCAAATTTGGAATATAGAACTGTACTATAAGTTAATTATTTAATACTAATAAAATGTTTAATTTGCTTTCATTCCACCCACTGGTAGATATGTATAGTTTGCAATAAAAATAAGACAAACACTACACTAAATTTTTTAAACAAAATAAAGCTTACCCCGTGAAAAATTTTGCGAATACAGAAACAAACAAATAATACCGGTAAATTCTCAACGCATCTTTACTTTGTTATGTAGCATGGCGGTATGGTACTAGTCCTTTTGTGTCTACACTGAACGATTTACTACATCCAACTTGGACACTACTTTTACCCTGATCATATATTAAGCATCAGGCGCATTAATAAAACTATTTAACATCAATTAGTGAAATTTGAAGCGTAACGGCGCGTAAAACGTGCTTATTATTAAATAACTTGCAAAATCTCTAAATGAAATAACAGTGTCAATGGTAGTATTCGTATAAAATAACGAAATGTAGCCACCATATCCAAATTAAGAAACTCTATTATCCAAAATTGTAGTTACAGATGAATTGCAATGAACTTCTATTGAACCACCAACAATATACCTTGTGCTTATAAATTATTGCGCCTGTATTGATTTAACCTAACATCTAAACATCTAAAAAAACGTTTCTTTAAGTGACTGATAATATAATATAAACAGTGCAGTATATGAAATTGGTAGAAATAGATAACACCACAAAAAATGGAAATGTAGACAAAATAAAATTCAAGCTTCGAAAGGTTAAACATATAAGAAGCAAAGTAAAACGAACTTGGTTTCTACGTAAGGCCACACGCCATATGAAATGTTAAAATAATTCTTCTACAAGCATATTGATACTAAAACGATGGCGAAGCCAATAAAAAGTTTCTTTCAGAAAGTCCGTAAATTATGAATCATTTTCAATTGTACTTCTAATTATCTCTAAAATGGAGATGCACAAGCCGCTTTTAAAATGACTTATTTTCTAATTACAATGCATTAAATTCATTTCATAATTCATATTGCTACCTTTCAAGTCAACCGACAGTTTTACTAATATTTTCTTTTGACAATTTTATTGTATTTTAGTTGGAAACTCAAGGGTATTGAAAATAAGTAATGAACACAAGTTATGTCGGTGTTTATAAATTTCGTCAAAGAAATGAGAAACTATTCTTGTACCTATCAGTTGAGTCGACATAAATCAAGTTAATCAAAAATTTAAGAGATAAATGGTGTAGGTAAACCTTTTTCTACGAGCGCTGAGCGGTCAATACTAAATGTGAAACTTCTTTCTCTGATTATGTGGATTCCTTAAATAAAAATAAACCTCGAAATAAAGAAGCCCTTTCACAAACATCTCGATATCTTCAAATTGCTTTATTTTTAAATTAAAGGTCGAGACCGAAGGGTTCTAAAAGCTAAAGCGTAATCTTTAAATTTGCGATAGGATTTCTAGAAGTCATAAAAGTCCGAGTACATGTATATACATAAAAGAATCACCGACAGAGATACTTGAACCTTTATGCCAATTCGATTTTTCGAAATTCCTTACCATATCTACTATAATGAATTTTGAATCATTTATACTAATAAATAATATTTGTTTATTATGGATATAGCATTCGCCATTTCTCGGAATTGTACTCATAATTAAATTCCGTTATAAAGTGTTTTTGCGGCGTTTTATATATTTTCGAATTCACAACAGGAAAATCTAACTAGAGCATAATATAAATAAAATTAGAAAAATTTCAGGAAACTCTTACGTCTAAACAAACGTGGTTCAGTAAAGAAGGTGTAAGTTACCATTTTATTCTTTATCAGAGATTCAATGATTTTGTTGGTTACATTTCGAATAAAGAATTCTCGAATAACTTCATAATACTGTGTGAGAAATGGCGAAATACTAACTGCAAAGTATTCGAATAACGATACTATTGTAGATTGATTCTGAACAAATACCTGCCTTTTTAAACCGATTATATTTTTATAAAGTAATATTGAAAATTCTTTTTCTGTCAAAATTCAAAATCGGTTCCTAGCTTGTTTTACAAAATTTTTGATACTAAGTTACTTCAACAAATATAAATGTTCTTGGAATTAGATTATAGGTAACATTGAGCAATTTAAAATGTAAGGTACAAATTATATTTTGAAAAAACAGAAAACAATTTCTGAATGTCGATTAATGAAATAACGAATAAATTAATTCAAGAACTGATCTGCTTCGTACTAAAGTCGCTTTAGTGCTGGGAACTAAATCGAATCCTGATTTTATGGGCTTAAGACAATACAATTTGGAAATTACTCGAAAAGTCCTTTGTCAATAAAATACTTGAATTCATATTACAAAATATTGGTCTACTTTACTCGTACGAACATAATACGAACTATACTGGTTTCATGAACACAAAACTGGGATATCAAATCTGCTTGAGAAACTACATTCTAATAAACGTGGGTTAGGATGTTAAAGTGATATATACAAACAATAATTTCAAACGAAACGTTTCGTAGATATACACAAAGACACTTTAGATAAGTATTGCGCTGTATGCTAAATCGTACTTCATTTCTAGTTTAATAGCACTTAAACTGTACTAATTCGAACTGACTAAAAAATAATAGGGTTAAATAAAAGTATATGTCTCCACAAATCTTCCTCGCATTTTATTAATAGAAAACATATAAACAATAACATGTTTCGCACTTTTAGAGCATTTTCAAATTGTGTTAATGTATATAATTATGCCGGGGTCAACCTCAACCTACGTAAAGGTTTAGATTTTGAAACTCTCGTGCCACTCTAAGACGCAAATAACACTTCCCCAAGTGATACTCAGTCTCAGGTATCAATGGTATATAAACTTGGAGCTTAGATGTTGATTCTGAAAAGAAGCGATGAACTTCAAATTCCAGAATGGTTTTATTTCCAATTATATTGTATATTATATACAACTTGTTTCAATTCTTCTGTTAGAGATGCGATATTATTTATCACAACTAATTTATCGTTATTTTAGTTTAAGTAATTTCCCTAAATTTTAATAGTTGCATGTCAGCTTAGTATCCTGTATCATTTTTGTTTCAATTTAAATGTTGTCGTGCATGTTATGCATATTCCAGCGATTGCTTTAGAACATGTACTTACGCACGCTTCTTTACCTGACTTTTGACCTTACCTTCCTTTTAAATTACTTATAATAATGCCTTTATACATTACATTTTATTAGTATATTTTACGTCCCCTTTCATCTCATGTCTAAGATAACCTTATTAAGATCTATGGTCTTAATAGATAGCGCAACTTTAATTATTTTAAAATAATTACGTTTCATCATTTCCCATTGTTTACAATATTCTGTTAAGACATAAGTTCTTAGCAAATACAGTTTAGAGAATTGAGATCTATAAAGTGTTAGTATTAAAATGTTTACAATGATATAAAATACATTAGCAATTAATAAAATTTTGTGGATTACTGAATTAATAAATTTAGCCCAGTTTCACAATAAACATAAAAATTAAATTATTTTAATGTTAACTTTAACTTCTATAATTACAATTGTGTAGACAATTGTAGTTATAGCAGTGAAAGTAACTTTAAAATTAAAAGGAACTTTAAATTTATTATGAAATGGACCCTTAATAAATTAATTTTGTAAATACGTATAATTTTCAAATTAAAGCAACCTATTTCAAGTTCGTCAGAATAAATATAAAATTAATTTGTTCATAAATTTCAAGAAAGCTGTTTTGAACACAGTCAAACTAAAATATATAAACGGTAATTTTACATTATTTCAACTAGTTTAATGTTCTCAAAAATTTAAGAGTTCACAAACAAAAACTTTCTCATACTGTCACATTAAACAAATGAAATTACTGTTAATTTGAATTTTTAAGTATACAAATTAGTTATCGCATGTGTCTGAAAAGTCTCTGTGGAGTAATAAAATTTCACTTAAAATGGAAATATATTTTAAAGATTCTATATAAAATATATAAAAAATAAAATAAAATTAATAGAATAAAATAAAAAATGTTTTAAAGTGAGTTCTCCCATTTCTGTTTCGCGGTATATTAGCGTACTTGATGTAGTTGACAAGTGGCCGTTGTGAAGTATAGGGCGATGTTGACGATCGAGCAGTGAATTTTTCTAGTGGAGTGCGTGTTCTGTAATGGCGGGAAATTTACGGAGAACGTGCAACGAAATTTCACAGAGCAATTTCCAGACGCACATGTTCCGCGCTGTAATGCCGTTCTAAACTTAATAGCCAAATTTTATGAAATAGGCAGTGCTGAAGATGCTACTGGAAGAAGGAGAGCTTCAAATTCAGATGAAAAAGTTCTTGAAATTTAGGATATGATGCTGAGGAGTCCCTAAAAGCCAGGATTATGCCTTTACACGATGAAAAAATCGGAGTGTGGTGTGCCTTAAATCACACACGTGTCACTTGACAAATTTTATTCCAGGTGACCACAAATACACAACATACCAAACTCATTCTGGAACTGTTCATAAGTTAACTGAATGGGCGTGAGGATTGAAGAAAAATGGTTCTAAAATTTTTGGAAGAGTTCTTTGCTAATCGCTTAATTTCCCGTCGAATCTGACCTGATAGATCTGCAGAACTCACCACACCCTGATTTTTTTAAGTACACTAAAAGGTCGAGTATACGAAAACAATCCCCATACTCTAAAAGACCTGAAGACAGCAATTACACTTCATATTGTACAGATCACACCAACTAATTTGTAGAACGTGTTCAACAATATGCAACGTCGCGTGAACGCATGTCTACAAGCTGTCGGTGAACATTTTCAACATTTATTGTAAACTACATATTTGTTTATACACAAAATTTCACTTATAAATTAGAAATATCAAAATATTACTTAAACGATTTTCACTGCACAGAAACCCTCGGATGCTATTTAGATATATTTAAGCAAAAACTAAAATTGCAATTATTGAAATTTATATTAAATTCGAGTCATTTTAGTTATAGTAATTATTATTTAATATAATAAAAACAACTATGACCCTCGTAGAAGCGAGCTAAGGTAGATGTTGAAGTTAGAATTTCTTGCGAGTAGGAAAAGTTGGTAGTTGGCCTCCTCTGAAATGTTTGTATGTTATACTTAAGGAAAATCAAATTAATGGAATCAAAATTCCATATAAGAACGATAAAGTTAGTCAAAGAGGTAGCTTCAACCTATGCTGGGAGGTAAATCTGCCCCATAATGAGGAATCGTACTGATATATACATAGGTTACATCATAGGGAAAAATAAAACAAAATAAGTATATTAAAAATCTTTTAAGATGATTTATAAAATGAAATTAACATTGATCACATCTGATTTAACCTTAATGTCACTTAACAAATATGCATAAAATACCAACGATAGATTTAGTTGATATGTCTTCATTAATTAATGCACACTGAGTGCAAACAGAAATTTAAAAGAGATGCGCCTAACTTGTGCGGTAAATGCAATCTTGCAATAAACACTCATATCATTTTTAAACACAAGGTTAGAAATATAAATACAAAAAATGTATATATAATTTGTAACTAATGAAATTTAACTAAAGCCCATTTTAAATTCAAAATTTAATGGTACATATATCAAAATATTTATTATAGCCAGAAATAAACACTAATAGTTCCATTTAATTGAAAATCAAAACAGAACGTTACACGCTGCCAAAAATCTAGCACTGGATTTGCACAATTCAAGTAACAACCATAATAGCCCAATTATTTAATACATAACGATAATGATTTTGTAGATCCCTTTCATGTTCCTACAACTACAGTTACTGCAGTTTAAATTAAACTAAGGCCGCGTATCTATACCAAGGTGAGAAGGAAATTTTCCTGCCTCTCCAGTTTAGCTCCTCAAGGGAGTTCCAAAATTATTTTATCCTCTTTTCAACTCCCACAACACAAATGTATTCTACGATGCGTTTTCTTGCGACATCGACTTTTTCCTACATACAAAGTTATTTTTAAATTATAAAAAAATTCTACAAAAGGACCTAAGTCATTTTTAGCTGCTAATTAAGTGATAGCCGTAAACTGTATATAAATAATTTAAAATTGTACCCTGTAACTGCTTTGCCATAATTAGGAATGTAATTAAGACGATATAATCTTTTTATTTTACCCTGTATCACATGAGAGCTTTTTTAAACCATAGTCTTAAATTTTTCATCCCTAGAGAGCGATGTGCTCGTAGGACAAACAGAATATAGTTTACTACATGCAGTGTTTGTCTTTAATAAATGGAATTGCTATCAAGTTTTAACTTCTAAATTAGAATTACCAGGAAATTTATAATTTCCGGATAATATCCGTTCGCAAAAGAATTGCGTGATGATAAAACCATGACAAGGCTACTTTTAAAATTGATGCAATTTGTTGTTTCGCTATAAAAACCTTAAATTTCTATAACAATTATTTGATGAACGAATAGTCTAACGAAACAATACTTGACTTTCAAAATTGTACTCTTTAGTTCTTTGTGATTACTTTTCGTTGTCCAATTTGAAGAATACGATGTTTTCACAACGAAGTAATATTTTGAAAGATCTGTTACATCGCATTATCGACAATTTGTAGAAATAATGTCGTTCTCATACAGAATGTAATAAATAAGATTCGTTGAAAAATTTTGAAATGTATTTAAGCGAAAGGAATATTTATTGTGCACTAAATTAAAACTATTATGAAATTAAATGAAAATTGCAAAATCACAAGTTTTTAATTCATAAGTGCGCTCTTGCAAATATTATATTGTATGTTCTGAGCGTAAGAATCATGCTTTACAACCTTTTGTTTGCAATTTTATATCTGCAATAGCTTCTAAGTCCATGAAATGGTGTTGTATAGTTGTTTACACTTCTGCTAAAAATTGTGCATACTGCAAGCGTTCCTAGTAACGTTAAGTTTTGTGTAATTATATAATTTAAATAATGTAACGCCATACATTGTCTCCACCAATAATATTTCAGTATCGTAAAGATTCCTTAAATATCACTAAAGTTACATCTTAAAGTTGCATGGAAATAGAACATGTTTAAACGATGCAATGAATCATTTTCAATTAACTTTTGAAAACATTGCATAATATCAATAGATAATTTGATGCCATTCATTATATGCAAAGGATACCACAGTTTGAATCATTCTTATGAATGTTAAATTTAACATAATTGCATAGATATACCTTGCTGAAAAATTTGTGAGATACCTGCGGTGTTCTGTTGAACGTACATTTTATTACTATATCAGACGACCGTTCAACTTTTCAACTAAGGTAGGGCAGCCAAAAGTTCAAAAATTTTATACTACTTGGGGCAGGTCATTAAATAAGCACGAGCTAACCTTATTCAAAGGTGCAGATAAATAAACGTTATTTAATTTATTTTAATTATAGCACAATGATATTACTTTAAAGGATAGGTATGCTTTTTTTTGAATTATAAATAGCACTGGAAATTATTATTATTAAACTTTCGTAATAATCGAATAATACGAGGGCGCTTTGAAAACATCGCGAAGTGAAAAGGAAAATGAGAAAATTTGTTTTTGAAATATGTTTTATTTTTCTACATAATCTCCTTTTAAGTTGGATGCACTTCATCCAACGATGTTCCAAATCCATTATGCCATCACGAAACTGCGATTCTTTCAGTCTTGTAAAATAGTAGTCAACAGCTGCTTTTACTTCTTCGTCCGTAGAAAATCTTTGGCCCCCGAGGAAAAGTTTTAGTCGTGGGAATAGAAGGCAGTCAGGCGGAGCCAAATCAGATGAATAAGGTGGATTTCGCAACAGGTCGTACTTCAGTTCATTCAATTTTGCCATTGCTACCAGACTTGTACGTGGATGAGTATTGTACCGATGGAAAATAATTTTCTTCTTACGCAAGCCTGGTCTTTTTTCATGAATATTTTTATCCAATTGATCTAGAAGTTTAGCCTAATATTCACTGTTCATTTTTTTGCCCTAGGGAAGGTAGACAAGTATCAATATTCCTTTAGAAATCCAAAGGAGTGACGCCGTTATCTTTTCCAGCTGATTTCTCAGACATTGCCTTCTTTGATGGTGCAAAATACCTATGTCTCCATTTTTTTGTTGCTTGATCTCTGGGGTGGAGCTAAGTTTCATCTGTTGTAACAAATCGTTGGAAGAAATCGGTTTTATTTGAGTTAAAATGGTCTAGACTCTCTTGACAAATTCTCACTCTCTGAAGGTTTTGATCCATGGTTAATATGCGCGGCACCTATCTAGCGGAAAGCTTTCTCGTATCTAATTCCACAGTTAGGATACGAAATGTTCTTCCATCTGAGATGCCTGCATCCTTAACAATTTTGGAGACCTTTAATAGACAATCCTCCATAACCTTATTGTGGGCTTTTTCGACAGTTTTAGGCGTTGTGACAGTTTTTGGTCGTCCACTGCGCGAGTCATCTAGGCTCTCATGTTTATATTTCGTTACCTACTTACACACAATCGTATATGATGGAGCAGAGTCTTCTAAAAGATCCTGCATATCTTTATAAATTTCCGTTGCATTCCAACGCTTTCTAACTAAATATTTTACAACAGCGCGCATTTCAGTTTGCAGCGCTTGCACAATTAGCTTTGTTCAATGTGACGCCAACGCCAAATTAATACTAGTTGACAGAACAGTACCACATTTGATATTTGTGCGCGTGACAGTTGGTGTTAACCACTGCATAGGTTTTATTCAAACTAATGCTGCCACCTTCGCTTTATTTCGTGAAGTTTACAAAGCATTTCCGTAAAGTTAACCGTTTAAGACACCCCTAAAGTATTTTATTTGTAATATGTCACTTTCTTGGCTGTATTTAATATACTGCCTAGGTGAATTAACAACCACGGCCTATTCTAGTTGTAAATTTAAACGATCACATGATATAACTTTTATTACATTTATTACTGTATGCACCTAAATAAACTATACCGAAACTTAAAATGCCATGGAACATTTTTGCAACATGAATTTGTTATGTTTTGTCTATTTGTTATTAGTTGTCTGTTTAACATTACTGTGTTTCTAAAATCGGTTTGAAAATGATCTCACAAGGGATCAAAAGGTTTTCAGTTGAGCATTATTTCTGATCATACGGAAAATGGGAAATATAATAGCGCAAGTTTACAGTTAACCTCAGAAAACATTCACAAAGTTTAACAAAGGGGCCTCTAGTTGTACTGTAATCTATTGGCCGCTATCCATTTCTCATTCAACTTTGACAACGATAAATTGTGGATAAACGTGCAAGAGAAGTTTACTATATACTGAGCCTATTGTACGAAGATTCCGATTTTTTGAGGAACGTGTAGTTTTCGGAGGAACTTCAGATTCACCTTAGTGGCTAAATCAATCGTTAAACGATTCGGTTCCTTGGTTGTACGCCCACGTAACACGGTAAAGAAATTTTTCCGCCCGAGTTAAAATTTGGTGTACTCTATCTGGGTATGAGATCATTAGTCCTTACTTTGTTGAGGACAAGAACCAGCACCCAGTTACTTTTAACCAAGAGTGTTACAGTCACAACACTGTTACACTTTTTGTGAGAGATTGAAAAAAAATTTATCGCGTACGAAATCTTGGAGTAGACGAGCCATAGCTTCAACAGGATAGGACAACGAGCCATACAGCCAGGCGCTTCCAAAGTTTAAGTCATGATAGTTTTGAAATTAGACTATTTCTCACGAAACAGGCTGTGAGTCAGAAAGTATTCGAGAATTACGATAAAAGATAATAACTTATTTTCAAAAACTGCGGAAACTACTGTTTACTTGTTTTAGTGACAATGGTGCGCATTTGAAACTTGTATATTATAAATAAATAATTAATATGAATATATAAATATAAGTAAATAAATAAGTTATAGCAAGTAGAATACTAAATACAATTTCTATTTTCGGTAGTGTCTATATAAACAAATGTATATAAATATATCTTTCAAGTTTAAAAAATTCTTTGCAATGTATACCAGAGCAATTTTAAACAGCTGGAATTGTTGGTTATATAATATTATTACGTAGTCGTGCCTTATTTGGTTGATATGGTAACAATTTGGATTTACTCAAGAGGTTTGTTTATTTATTTAGGGTAATCAACCACGTAATAACGGTATTCAGTAGCAAAGTTCTCGGTAATTTAAAAGATTTTTTGACATATCGTTTTTACCTCAAAGGCTTAACTTAGGTACAATCCTTTTATCTTTCTCGAACAAACACAACAATGTCAATGTAATATTGTAAAATGGAATTTATTTAAGTAAGATAATGATTTTTAAATGTTAACCATAGACAACAAAGTAAAAATAAATGCAATAAATAAAATTGTTGAATTTGGTTACTGAATTAAAATTTTTAAATTACGATTTATGCGATCAGTTTATATAAAATTAGCAAATATTGAAACAAGTTTGTTAACACTTGCTTTACTATGAAATAACTCTTTACGTTTTGCTTAAATATAGGTTATTCTACCTAAATTTAGTAATACATTGAAAGGAAATTTAATTTATATAACCTTTATTTAAGCAAACTTAATTATGGATTCTATTATTAAATAAAGTTCATATTAATGTTCTTTAACTTAAATCTTCAATTAATATGTCAATCGCGATATCCCCGTTTACGATACCTAAGATTTAATTGAGAACTAACCTTTTCAATGACTTTCTCAGGGGAATGGATGTCTACTCTTGAATTGTTATAACACTCAGGCAGTGTTATTAACTTGCTTTAATTAACTGGACCAATTACAAACACGTGGTGGCCCTATTTTAATTATTTTAGTGCAATGGACTTGCCAGCGGGGCTTATTGTAGGCCAAGAAAGACGTGATGCCTGGTCAAGTTTGTGTTTATATAGTTTTCGGGAATTCTTATTGTCCATTGCGCTTGCTGGTTACTTGAATTTTAGCCAATGCCTTTGATCTAAAGCTCGTATCTCGATTCTCATGTACGCATTTCTAATTTGCATGAAAACGTGTCGCTTTGCGAGTTTGAGGTCTTAATTATTAATTTATATATCTTTGCGGAAAGTTTGGTAAAACTTCCACGTTCGTTTAAATTATGTTATCTGTGGTAATTCTCGCGTATTTATATTATCTGTCCAGCTTTGCTTTTAACAATTCTGCCGGTTCATAATATCTTTACAAACTATTCTAAAATGTAAAGAATAACTAATTCACATTTAACTAAAACACATTACTGTTGTCTAAGGATCTTATGTATATATATATATATATATATATATATATATATATATATATATATATATATATATATATTA
>JAHWXV010300438.1:0-16265 GCA_024586415.1 Phrixothrix hirtus | reverse complement strand
ACCCCAAATTCAGACACTTAAGTTATGAAGGCCGTATCGAAAGACCGATGCTGGATTATATCGGCAGCATCACACCGAAAACTCCTGCACGTGAAGAGCCGCAGGTAAAGCAGAGTTCGACAGAGGCCATCCCCGTCGTCAAGAGTCCTCTTGACGCGGAGATGTACTCCTCCACCGAAGATTAATATGGCTTCCAGGAGGTAAATAAAAACAGGAAGCGAAAGCCACCCGCGAGCACCACCGACGCCGGACCGTCCAAGATGTCGGCAAAAGCGATCAAGAATAGATATGAACCGCTCTCGGACACGAAAAGTGAAACAGAAATGCAGACCGCACCACCACCTAGACGCGAGCCGAGGAGGGGAGCAAAACCGCCTCCAGTAGTCTTGAGGAAGAAAGAAGAATGGGCGAGTGTAGTGAAGAGGCGCCACGATGCGAAAATAAAACCTAGGCCAGCCACCAACACGGCCCTAGGTATCAGAATGCAACCAAATAATGCCAGTGATTGCATGGAAATCAGAAACACCTTAGACGACCTGCAGCTTCCTTACCACACCTACCTTCTAGCGGAAGACAAACCGCTGAGGGTGGTGATAAGGAGGCTGACGGGAACTACTAATAACGAGGAGATTAAGGCAGACCTCATAAAAAAGGGATTCGATGTGCTTGCCGTAAAGCGCATCCGTAGTGGGAAGGATAAGGCTCCTCTCCTGTTAAACTTCGTACAGGTGAAGAAATCCGCTTCTTCCTGGAAGAAGTGCTATATATCAAGTTGAGAGTGGAAGCGCCCAGAAGAGGCAGGAGGGGCGTTATATAATGCCTCAGGTGCCAGCAGTTCGGGCATTCGCAGCGGTGCTGCATGGCAAAACCCAAGTGTGTCAAGTGCACCGGCGAACATCACACCGGCGACTGCGTGAAGGGAAAAGAAGCCCCGCCTACCTGCTTCAACTATAGCGGTACACATACGCCAATTACAAAGGGTGCGAGAAGTCGATAAGCTACGGAAGACCGAACAGGCCGTCGAATCCCAAGTCCAGCGAATCACTGGTTCCTTTTTTAAAAAATAAAATATAGATTATAATTAAAGTAACTATTTGGCAGGCAACCCATGTAAGTGTGCTATTAGCCCAAAAAAGGGTGTAAAGAACGATTAAGATGGTGAATAGCACGATAGTAATTTTATACCACGAAAATTTAATTTAATTGGCATGTTTGTTTATTTTTTATGATTGAGGGTTCGGGATGCGGAATTTTCCTTGAGCCTCTTGGACTAAAACTGTTATGTAGCTATTTCGCCATGCCTACTAGAATTTTGCTGAATCTAAAGGAGTTTCACCACCAGTAGGGATTTTTAACATGCCAAACATCATATTAACAAGGGGTCTACGATTTTACCTCCTTATCTAGGAAAAATGCATGTTTTTTAAATTTTTTTGCATTGAAAAATTTACCGACCTCGATCGGGTTTAAACTCGAGTCCCTTAGTGTAGAGGCAAACATGCTAACCACTACACCAACGGGGCCGGCTTGGTTGGCATACAAACGGATATACCCACATAGGTAGTGCAGTTTAGAAATTCAACGGTAAGTACTCAAAACTATAAAATATATTAATGACACTTTTGAACAAATTGTGTTATTTATTAGTTAAAATTTCTGTTTGCGCCAGCTCTATGTATTTAATTTATATTTTGAGTCTACTTGTTTATTTACGTATTTTTAATTTGCATTTCTAATTTTTTACATTTTTCATGAACGCTTCGAAAAAGCATAGTATTTTAGTTCTTACTGTATGTCGCTCAATTCGCGACTCCCCACTTTCGTTGCATTTTAAACTGCAACCGACCTCATCCTCGTGTAGGTGTTGAAAGCATGAACACCGCCCAAACTCATTCTCACTTCCGTTGAGGTGTTCAAACTATTAACACCACCCCACCTCGTTGCTTTAATAGCCAACAATGGCATTACAAATCAAATTCCAATTTCAATAATTACAACATAAAATAAACCTCTTTCGTGTTGTGTTCAATAACATAATTATTGTGCAACTTTCAACCTCCAGATGTAAAACAAAAAATCTGTCGTTTACAATCTACTCTTGCAGTGGTTGTATAAATATTCCCAAATCGTTCCAAGCTATCCCAATGCCTTAAATTTTTTGTTTCCTACAACTCATTGCAAGTGAAAGAAACCAACGACAAAGGTAAGCAATTCACATATTATTTCATTGTAACGTCTTGTTTTGTATCAAATACTCGTTAATTGCAACCAAATCTCAAATCCCCCATAACACGCTTCGACAAGCTTCTAACTTGTTGCGGTCCTTTAAAACCTATGGATTTTTACATAAACTTTAATTTAAATTATATTTTTATATGTGTATATGTTGTCTTGAAAATTCCCCCAAATTTGTTACAAGATTAAATACTTTTATGTTAACCAACCCCTTATGGATAACAGTCTCATTTAAAATATCGAAGAGATAACTTGTATAAGCTCCGATGTAGTATTACTTTAATGATATTTAGTTATTATAACCCACTGTCAGGCTTTACCACACATTTTCTTGGTCCTTCGAGCCGGATATTGATTCTTTTGTCTTTTTTATCGAATATTGATGCCCTTTTGTTTTCGTTTTGATAGTTTATTGTACATAATTTCTTAATTCGAATGTTATAAAATTACGATAATTTTAATTCGTTGTCGCATAACCCTGTAGCAAGTATTACCTTCAAATATCGTTAAGTTTTCAAAACCTTTGCACTCGATTAAAAATAATCTCAGATATTTGTTGACCGTAGCTAGATTTAAAACTAGTTTTTGCGTCATTCCTGTGCATAAGAACATATCGAATATCGTTGCATGTGTCAAAATACAACGTATTTCTTTATTTGATTGAAAATTACATTTCTGTTGTAGCAAAATAAACACGTTCTTTTATCGCATAATATAATTTACATTACTTTCTTTCAGAAACATTACTTTGTCGTTATACTATACAGTGTGCTCCAAAACACAATGGCACCTCGAATTTCGTTAATTTTATTTACTCGCTTAGTAAAACAATTCGAAAAACTCTTTCAAGAATCTTAAGAAGACATCGAAAATATTGATCCTCGAAATTTATCGTGTATTTAGGCACACTTGGAAGCTGAATACAAAAACTTTCCTTCAAAAGTCGAAACCTATGAGAGTTTAGATGAATTACCCCAAGTACTTACAGAAGATTGTTTGCTATCATTAATTAAAATGATCTACAACCACTACATAAAATTATGCACCAGTATTGAAGCAAAAACTCAATTGGTGCCAAATAACATTGCCGAAAACAAACCCCAAATTGCCGCGCGAGATCATAATCTCAAAAGCAACATTGTTTTACCACAACTTCACATTCAAAAATTTGATGGAACCTTTCATACTTGTTCGTCATTTATCGCTATTGTCGACAAAAATCCAAATCTAAAAGATCTGGAACGATTCCAATATTTGTTATCGAATCTCGACACAACAGTCCTATAAATTGCCGAATACCTTGCGCTTACGGAAAGCAATTACAAAATTGCATTGAACTTATTGAAAAATCACTGTTCAAAGCCCAAAAGGGAAGCTGCGCATCATTGCCAAAAACTCCTTAATTTGCCAAATCTCGATAGCCATTCTGTCTCATCAATTTGTAAATTTCTCGATGAATACAATGTTCATATCCACGCTCTGAGCTCAATCCCAGACGTTGATATTTACAAATCAATTTTTGCAACCTTAGTTTTATCAAGTTTAGATAAAAATTAGCATCTCGTTCTAAATCGCATATCGCTTTGTCGTCTAGATTTCCAAACTCTTGAATCTATTTTAGACTTCATCAAAAATGAAGCAGTCGTGGCAAAAAATGTAAAAATCGTCTCCTCAATTTCGTTATCGCAACCATAGTCTTCTCGAACAAAATCGCACTCCAAAGATGAAGTCAAGCTTTCAACTTCTAGCAAACTTTATCAAACTTCGTTATTAGTTACGAGTTATCTGTACAAGCATTGTGTCACAAAGGCTCACAACGACCTTCATCTTGTTCTATCCTATTAAATGGAAATCCCAAATCGCGTTTCGGAATTGTCGAGAAAGCACAACTCTGCGTTAATTGTCTCAGGAAAAGTTTTCTTAATCCTTGCCAATCGAAAGTTACTTATCGCACTTCTCAAAAGAAGCATCATTCGCTTTTAAATTTTGAATCTCGACAACATTTACCTCACTCTGATGTTTCTTCATTCTCTCGTGCCTCACAATCTTCTAGAACATCTCTTGTGGTTACATCACCAATACAACCGCAGAGCAAATCAAATACTTCATATAAACCAAATGAACATTCAAGTTCAACCAATGGTCGAAGATCTTCATCTCGTTTAGAACGCTCAAGTCACATCATAGCTCAACACATGCGAGCCATATTCTGTCGTTGAAAACAGCAATACTACGTTGCTTGTTATTCCTTTGAACAATTGCTGTGTTTTCATTCCAACTGCACACGTATGTTTAAGAGTGTCAGAAAACCAACACATTGTCGCGAGAGCTATAACTGACACAACCTCTCATTTTTCTTTTGTTTTGGAACGCTGTGTTCAACCTTTGCAATGCAAACGCAACCAAGTCGCAATTTCTATTGCCGGTATCGGCCAAACTCCAACTAACTCCAGTGGTTTTTGTAATCTCACTCTTGAACCATTAAGTGGAAAAGTTGTCACTAAATCTCATCCCTTTTCGTGTTGAACAGAATCGCTTTTGATCTTCCTCGATTACCGCTTAAACCTTCAGTCAAAAATGAATTGTCGTTCATCACCTTCGCTGACGCAACATTTGACATACATTCTCCTGTCGATATTCTTCTCGGTGCTGACTTGTTGGTATCCATTATTTAAAGCATCTCGCATCGGCCCAAGCCTCGTTTACCGTACATTGTGTACACAGATTTTGGTTACATCGTTATGAGCAATGCTCCCACAGTTGACTCATTCGTTTCAAATCTAACTACTGAAGTACCTTTCTATTCGTCACTCAACGATTTGTTGATAGTTTATCGCTTTAACTCTAAAATGTTTGGGAAAGGAAACAATCCCTTTCTTCCTCAACTATTTCGTTATCACAAGAAGAAGAGTTTTGTGAAAAATTCTATTCTGACTCGTGACCGATTTTGGCGTTACATTGTTCGATTGCCAATCAAACCTAGTTGCTCCACTCAGTTAGAAAATTCTCACACCTTCTCAAAAAATTGCTTTTTGTCTCTCGAACGCAAATTCTCTTCTGATCCTCAATTTAAGGATAAATATACCGCCTTTATGTCGGAATAACTCAGCTTAGGCCATATGCAACCTTTGCTTGATGATGTCGTACCACAATACTATATACACCACCATGGAATCTTCAAAGCGCACGGTGACACCTGCAAACTTCGCGTTGTCTTCAACGCCAGTGCCAATTCCTCTACTGGTACTTCGCTTAATAATTTGTTGTGCCCTGGACCCAAGCTTCAGTCGCTACTCTCAGATGTACTTCGCTTTCCCAATACCCACTCGTATTCTCTTGCGATATACGTCAAATGTATCGTTACGTTCGAATAAAATCTCAGGACCACCCATTATAGCGTGATTCATCTGACAAACCCCTTCAAACTTTCCTTTTGACTACCATAACTTGTGGAACAGCTTCTGCGCCGTACTTAGCACTAAGAACCTTGTAATTAATGAAGATTCTCACTACCCTCTCGCTTCTCATGTTCTCGAGAACAACATATTTGTCGATGATATTATCACCTGTTCTTCTTCCATTGACAAAGCACTTGTGCTCAAAGCTGAACTTTGCAAATTGTTAGCTCGTGGTTACTTGGAGTTACGCAAATGGTGTACGAATCATCATGAACTCTTAGCAGATAATCCAATAGAACACCAAGAGTTATCAGAAACTCACACCTCACCTTCTCTCGATATTCCTATTTTCAGGTTGAACTGGAACCCTCATTCGGACAGTTTTCAATTAAAATTTCCTCCACTAACCAATGTTTTTATCGCCTTCTTTAATCAAAAAGGAAGTTGTTATAGTTTGTTGCTCAAGTTGTCATGAAAGCAAAATACTTCTTGCAACAATTTTGGATGTTATCTCTCGGTTAGGATGAAGCTCTTGCTCCTGAGTCCATTTCAAATCTTCTATCGTTTGTCGAAACGTTTCAAAATTGTTTAGAACCCTCTCTCGCTCGTATTTTCGCTCAACCTGCAGCAACCTATCAGTTGTATGGATTTTGCGATACCTCTGAAAAGGGTATTACCGATGTCGTTTATTTACGTTCCTCTACTCTCGACACAATCACTTCGTCTGCGCAAAATGCGCATTACGCGTCTCAAAACTCTTTCGATACTACGCCTTGAATTGTCAAGTGTACTCTTATTTTCACAACTTGTGAAAAAATGCCTAGATGTTTTATCATCTGAATTATCGATCGCATCAGCTCAACTGTGGTGTGATTTCACCATCAGAATCGCTTGGATTAGTACCTTACCGTGCAATCTTAAAACTTTTGTTGCTGATCGTGTAGCCGCAATCCAAGAACATATTCAATCCTCCTGGTGGTATTACGTGCCCATTTAACAAAACATCGCTGATTTACCATCTCGTGGTATATCACCTTCTGAATTTTCAACAAACCTAGCTCCAACTGGTTCAACGGTCTAACGTGGTTGTCTCGTGCGTCAGAACATTGCCCAAAACCTCCCGTCGGTTCGGTTTCATTATCTCTCGTCTCGCCTTTGTCGTTATTTCGATTTGTTGTCCCAACATCTTTAACCAATCCCCAATCTCGTGACTGTAGGCATTCAACCATTTCTTTTTCTTTTGGTCGCATGCCTTCCGCACATTTTGTTTCGTTTTGATTTCATTGGGAAATCAACGCGGTGGAGTATGTTTGCGCCTGCTGTATATATTTAATTTATATTTTGAATCTACTTGTATATTGACGTATTTGTAATTTGCATTTTTAATTTTGTACATTTTTCATGAACGCTTCCAAAAAGCATACTATTTTAGTTCTTACTGAACGTCGCTCACTTGAACTAATAATTCGATTAATTACATTTTTGAGTTTGTACGGTGAATTAAAGAAACCTGTCATTAAGCTTCCTTCTTACACAAGGATTATCCATTTTGAAATAATCATAGTCATCTCCTGCTAATTCCTTTTCAACACAATTTTTGTGCAAGTATCTAAGTAAATCGACCCCCTTTCGTTGCATTTTATACTGCAGCCGACCTCATTCGCGTGTAGGTGTTGAAAGTATGAACACTCCCCAGTCTCATTCTCACTTTAGTTGCGGTGTTAAAAGTATTAACACCACGCCACCTCGTTGCTTTAATAGCCAACAATGGCATTACAAATCAAATTCCAATTGCAATAATTATAACATAAAGTAAATCTTTTTTGTGTCGTGTTCAATAAATAATTATTGTGCAACTTTCAACCTATAGATATAAAACAAGAAATCTGTCGTTTACAATCTACTCTTGCAGCTATCCAATACCTTAAATCCCTTTGTTTTCTACAAGTCATTGCAAGTGAAAGAAGCCAACGAAGAGGGTAAGCAATTCACATATTATTTCATTGTAACATCTTGTTTTGTATAAAATTCTCGTTAATCGCAACCAAATCGCAAATCCCACCGTAACAAGCTTCGACAAGCTTCTAATTTGTTGTGGTCCTTTAAAACCTATGATATTTATATAAACTTTAATTTAAATTGTATTTTTATATCTATATATGTTGTTTTGTAAATTCCCCCAAATTTGCTACAAGATTAAATACTTTTAGGTTAACCAACCCCTATCACGCCGCTTTATGGACAACAGTCTCATTTAAAATATCGAAGAGATAACTTGGATAAACCCTACTGCAGTATTACTTTAATGACATTTAGTTAATATAAAACATTGTCAGGCGTTACCGCACAATTTCATTCCCCTGGAGGTTAAGGCAAGTCCTCATAGAGTTACACAAACAATAATTTTCTACAAAATGACAACATTGATTTATTTTAATAGTCTGACGTTCACTTCACTTATTCCAACGGAGAACATTTATGGCGCTTTGAAGTAGAAAATTGAGAAGCCAAAAGTTCCATCAAGAACGGTTGTGTGGAAGGTATAGTTATTTCCTTAGTTAGATATTGTTTTACATTATATATAATTTATTTCTGTTAATTTAATTAATAGCTATTAGATTGAATAATGGTATAAGTTTTTCTTTTGGCTCAAGAATTTATTAATTTAATCAAAAATCGATTGAAATTGATTTTATGAATTTCTTAATTTTTGATGTAACTTAGGTTGCATACCATTCCCTTTAAACAACTATAACTGGAAAAATATGTAAACAGTTGTTATTTATTTAATTTCTATTATAGTGTTTCAAGTAATGTGTCAAAATTGATTGAATTTTGGCATCGAAATAACCTTGATTATTTTGCTTTAGAGGGGATCGCTTGTCGACGTTCATTAATCTTCACTTTGACCTTAACGGTCGAATTAAACTTTGATTTGTTAATTTTATATTTCATAACTGACGTTATGAAGTTCGAAATTAATTGTATTAGATGTTAAACTTGTTTGTAAAATTGTTTTCGATTAAGTTCTTGTTTTGGGTGCGATGGCGTGGAGGTGGAAACGGGAATAAAAGTTGATGTATCTTAGAGGGATGATTGTGTGATTGATTTGGAAATATATGAATAAATTGGGATTAAATTAACATCCTAGGACTAAAATAAGTGTCTGTTTTGATATATAGTTTTTGTTGGCTTCCAGCCTCACATGAAAAATTTTTCTACATTGTATGCGTTTGCTCATTGTTGTAAGACAATAGTTGTTAGATACACTACTAGGGTGAACAAACATTTCACTTCTAAATTAGACAGGGAACATTGTTGCCCGGAGAATATCGACATTCGTTATGTGACATGGAAAAAGTTTATTTGGCTTAACAAAATTAGGGAGCGACAAAATTTAAATTTCATGCCGGTTTTAACTTGCTTAAATTTTTATATTTGTTTTGGCACAAAATTATATCTACCAAATTTTTTATCATTCAGGGATTAATTAATTTCTCGTCATACAATTAATATGGGTGGATTTAATATTTCGATGTGGAATATATTTGCGCTTAATTATTTTTTCTTCACATAAACAAATTCATCGCTTAATTTCCTTGAGCATTAGTCTTAATTTATTTTTGTTTAGTATTTTGACGATTCTTACGGTTCCAGCTTCAAGTCGGCCTCATAGATACCTATGTATTGTGATGGAAAAGAATTCGTTCAATATGGAGCAGCCGAGACCAATGCTTAAAAGAATTGTAAACTGGTATTAAATTTCAATATTACTATTATTCTTATAGTTTAATTGGATTTTTAAATTATCAAATATCTATCTATACGCAGTTAAACTGTTATTTACGAGGGCTATTTTTCCAAGTTTCGTTGAGCTAACAGAAACACATAAGAGTATTCATAATAGTTTTAATATAACAAATAGTTACTCATACGAGGAGAGATTTTTATGTAATCTACCTAGCTATGAAGGAAAACAATTGAATGCAAAGTAATGTTATATTTTTCAACGTAGGTTCCTTCAACATTCATACATTTAGTACAATGTTTCTCCAGTAATGCTATACCCTCGAAAAAAAATTCTTTCGGTAGGTCTGCAAAATCCTCTTATATAGTTTCTTTTAAGCTCCTCATCAGAAGAAAAACGTTATCCCCGTAAATGCTTTAGGAAATAAGTAATACTCGCTTGGTGCCAAATCGAGACTATAGGGTGGATGTCTCATCTCTAGGAAGCCACAGTCTCGGATTACTTCTTTGAGTTTTCGAGCTTTATGCACCCTGCAGGTGTCATTGAAGCAGCATAATCTTCTGTCCATGGTTACTTGGTCTTTTTAACAGTATAAGTGCTTTGTAGTGTCTTTCTTCAAAACCAAATCTTCAATTTTTTGGATGTTTTCGATGCTTCGTGCTTCCACATACCTTCCACATTTTGGATTACCTTGAATTGATTCTCTGCTCCATCGAAATTGCTTACGCTAAAATGTTACTATAAAATAAGATGGCGTATATTCTCCATATACGCCGATCACCCTTTCACAAATAATTTTTGGTCCATTCCCTCTTTTGTTAAGAATTTTGTAACGCTTCTAAATTCAAGCTTTACTTTACTCATTTTCTCACACTTAATCCTCTGCAGAAATTGCAATTTTTGTCTGATTTGAATAAAACGTGGCAAGTAAATCGAAAAATATCACAGTAAGTTGGCATTAAAAAATGTCGGTTGTCACTTGTTATTTTCATAACTAGGTAGATTACATAAAAATTTCCCCTCCTACATTTAAATTATTTCTCAACGAACTTGCCACTAATGCTAAAGCATTTGTTGTAACGAGGAACCAGTTTTCCTATACCTTAGTTGTACAATGTTTCCGTCTGACATTTCAATCACGCTTACACACTAATTTTCTGCTCATCGTTAGTGCTGAACCTCGCCTGGTGCCTTATTCGGGCTGTAGGGCGGGTGGCCGAATATCTCCCACCCAAAATTGTTGAGAAGCTCCGTTGTTTATACTGAGGTATGAGGTTGTGCATTGGCACGAAGAAGGACAATTCCTGATGACAACATTTCTCTCTTGTTTTGTATTGCTCTTCGTAATTGTTTCAGAGTTTCACTGTACGTCGTTGCAGGCTCTATGAATTCCACCAGGAAAATTCCCTTACAGTCTCAAAACATAGTAACCATAATCTTTCTGTTGGACAGCGTGTGTTCGTATGGATCCACTGCTTCGATTGCTCTCTTGTTTCGGTGTTACGCTATTAACCCACCCAATCTTTCGTTAAGATCTTACTCAAAAATTCTCCTTCCACACTGTAACGCAGCAAAAATTTCGTGAGGCACTAAAAAGAAATTGGAAGCCCCGTACAGCAATGGAAAAAGTTATGTACGCAGGGATACGGGCTCGGTGTATGCAATTAATCTAGATGGACAAAAAACTGTCACAGCTAAATAGTATGTTGAAAAATGTTTGCCAGAAGTTATTAGCAGATTGTTAAAAAAAAGGGATTGTGCTACATCATGATAACGCCTTATCACATACAGCGAGTTTGACTCTTGAATTTTTATCTAAAAACAGATTAAAGTAAAAGAACATCCTCTACACTAACCTGATCTAGCAATGTGCGACTTTTGGACTTTTGGATTAAAAAAATTACACGGTAGAAAGTTCAAATCTGAGGAAGAGATTGATGATGCTCTACACAGTTATTTTGCAAACAATCTAAGAGAAGGGTGGCTTGGAGCATTTAAGCAGTGGAAAGAAAAGATGGTTAAGTGTGACATAGAAATTGCAACACCAAGAAGGAGTAGGAATTTCTTGATCAAAGTTGGTAGATCTGTTGGGCTGACATTAAGTAATAATTGAATAACCTTTGAGATCAAGCGGTAATGTGATAACGTCACATTTGACAGTTGTTATAATTTTTTTGCTAACTTTTTCGGTCTGTGTTTTTCGTACAATTTGTTGTTCTGTTTTATTTTTAATTCACATTATTTTGATTGTTGTTCTTTTGTTAACGTGTTTTGTTTGTTTGATCATGCCTGGAGTACGGCAACGAGAATATTATCATCAATTAAGCGTTTATCGCTGAATCCGAAGTTTTGGGTTAACATCATATCGTCCGCAACTTGTGGTTCCTTTGACTGTAGAACATTGTCAGCAACGGTTACAATGGTGCAATGAACGATCTCATTGCAATCTTGAATGACGTCGGGTTGTCTTTAGTGACGAATCTAGATTTTTTTTAGGAATGCACGATGGTCGTATGGGAGTCAGAAGAAGATGAGGTGAACAACGGAATTTTGGATTTACAGTTGAGAGGCACGGACACCGCACTGTGGGTGTTATAATTTGGGGTGCGATTACTTATGGCAGCAGGTCTCCCTTGGTGTTCATTCGAAGCAATATGACATTACAACGGTATATTGCAGAGGTGGTTGGAACACATCTTCTGCCATACTTACAAGAGCTCGAAGATCCATAATTCCAGTAAGATAATGCACGTCCACATGTAGCAAGATTTTCTTTGAACTTCTTTGAGTAGGCCCAGATTCATATTTTGCCCTGGCCTCCAAGATCTCCAGATATTTCTCTAATTGAACATGTATGGGATATAATGGGTAGAAGGTTGCAAAATTTGTAGCGTGCTCCTTTGACTTTGGAGGCCTTGAGACATGAGGTGCAACTTGCATGGGAGGTAATACCCCAAGACGAGATAAACCTTGAACATGTATGGGACATAATGGGTAGAAGGTTGCGAAATTTGCAGGGTTCTCCTTTGGCTTTGGAGGCCTGGAGGAATGAGATGCAACTTTCATGGGAGAGAATACTCAAAGGCGAGATAAACGACCTTATTCAATCGATGTCTCGGCGTGTACATGAATGTGTAAATCAGAGAGGCTGCACCACACATTATTAACAATTATTATAAAGTTTTGTTTAACTAATAAAGATTTTGCTTTCAAATTTTGATCATTTATTTCTATAACATAGGTGAATAATATTCCTACCAAATTTCGTCCGGAAATTTCAACTCTTTCTTGGTGTTGCAATTTCAATATCACCGAGTATATTTGGGGAAAATTACTTCGAACACATTTAAATTGAAATATTAAAAATGAAGAAGTATCTCCTTTATTCTCAATAAATTTAGCTTTATCCTCGTATTCTTATTCGTAAAGTTTGTACTTAAAAGTTCCTAATTGATATTTTCAAAATTAGGAATTCTTAGAAATCCTTAATTTTACAACACTTTGTTATAGAATTACTTAAAAGCTTTTAATTTTTGTTAGATAATTTTTTCGGAATTACGATTGATA
Organism: Phrixothrix hirtus; assembly: GCA_024586415.1. Classification (NCBI taxonomy): domain Eukaryota; kingdom Metazoa; phylum Arthropoda; class Insecta; order Coleoptera; family Phengodidae; genus Phrixothrix; species Phrixothrix hirtus. The sequence continues at coordinate 3,317 of JAHWXV010300438.1, read as the reverse complement.
TTTTGTGGATCATTCAACATTCGTGCTACAAACCACAATTTTGCACTTTAAATCCACAAGCAAATAACTGTTTTTATCTGTTATTTTGTACGTAGACTTTTAGGACAACTCGCGTATATAGTTTCTTGGGTTAATTTAATTCTTTTTCTAAATTAGTGTATAAAATACGCTTTGTCAATGAATCTTTTAAATAATTGTACATTTATTAAACTATTTTTTATATATCCAGGTTTATAAATTCCATTTTTGGTTTAATTTGTTTAATCGCGTCAGATACATATGTACACAAAATTTTATATTAACCGAATTGTTATTTAGAAATATATTTAAGTGTGATTATTTATTTGTGCAGTTTCTACATGTGCATTAATTGACACGAATTCAACTCTCAAATCATTTAGTTCTATGTAATTTTGAAGATTGTGTTGAATTACGAATACAATTCTCGATTCATGAACTTAAATGATACATTCTAGGATATCTTTTACCCATTCGCATCTAAATTGGTTATTTCATTTCAAGATGTAATATTTAAAAATGTGTTAGCCAGCTTCCTAATACCCTTTAGTTTAATTTAACCTTACTGATCGATTTATTTAGGATCGCTTTTAACTGTATAAATTGTAATCTTTACAAACTTACATATTCGAAATTATTATAACTTCATTTGCCGGTACCTTGGTTATTTGCGTATTTTTGAATTTTAATCATCATATTAAACTTTGTTACGATTTAAAATCTTCAGTTGTCAATTTTAACTGTTGCTGTATATATCGATTTTTCACTCACCCTATACATATCTCTTAGTGACGTGTTATCGACCGGTGCAGACGGATCGATCTACGTGCGTGGTCGAAGTAGCCGTTAAATCTTCGCATGTACTTTGACCCATTCTTTTCCATCTTATAATTTGAAATGGCATTAATAAGAGCTTTATAAACAGCCAAAATTTTTGTGCTTCGTAATATCATCTTAAGGAAGTTTCGAGATTTTGAAGGTCGTGGCATTGATACCTTGCTCTACATTTGTTCCTAAAGGAGTACCCATCTAAACTAGTTGGTATTCCAGATTAGCCTTGACACTCAAGGTTTTTAATCACTTTGAGAATGGCATACTTTCTAGTAAAACTATACTTTAAGAACTAAATATCCAATCCTAAGTTCTTATATTATGTGTCATATGTCAATTACTGGACTCACTTATGCACATTCATAAAGAATTTTCTGTAAGATAGATTAAAGTAATTATGTGAAGGTAACCTGCGACCTAAAGCGCTTTGTAGTATGCAAGCACTATAAACTCTAGAAGCTGCTTTGTATAAAACTAATATGTATTATTTATTTGTTTTTGGTTGTATAAATTAAAACCTTGTTGATAGTTAGTTGTTTATTTTATATGAAGCAGGAGATGCTACCGTACTTAATTAAAGAATATGCACGAATTCACACGACCTCGCTGACTGTGGCTAGGAGGCATAATAACTTTCATCAATTGTTTTAAAATCATCTCATTAATTCTAGAGATCTTAAATATTTGTAGAATCAATTTTTCTTATATGACAACTTTTAATTTAATATTCTAGGATTCATTGTTGGATTTATTTGATTACTGATATTAATTGATATTTTACAACTACAGTTTATGAACATTGAGTGATTTATTGTAATTTTGATAACATTCATGAGTACTTTTTTGAAGATTTGTCAGCTACATCTACCGTTTTAGCACCCTACTTACAATAAATGCCGTTAACACAATGCCGCGTATAAAGATAGTACAAATTAGGCAATTATTTTACCTATATAAAAACTTCACCATTATTTTTATGAACATTGCAAGAACATTAAATATATGCAGAACTGTATATTATTTGTCATTAATAAGAATTGTTTATTTGAAACAAAACCTTAAATAAAATTTTGTGTAATTCAAACATATATAACATATTTTAAAATAATTTCTTTTGTTGCGATAAGCTTAATTGTAAAAATTACTTTTCTAAGGGTGCTTTACAGTTAAAAACATTGATTATCTTGAAATCACAGATTCCAAGAAAATAAGTGTTGTCCTTCGATTTTGTTCTTTCGAAACTTCGCGAACCAGCACATCGCTACCGGTAAAGCACTGTAGGTCATATTAAGAAAATAACGCGTACGTTGAGAGGAAAAGAGATTGTAGCATTAAGTGTTACGTTTCCTTCTTCAACAATTGTTTTAAGTTGCGTCATTCGTTTTACGTTGATTAATTAACTGATAAAGTTATAAAAGTTCAGGTAGTGAGGTGAATTCTGTTTCAGCATCTATTTTAATGGTATTTCCTTAGTTTACCTTTGAAAGTAATCTTTCGTATAGAAATCAAGGTAGATTTAATTCTAAATGGGGCCCATATGCCGTTGAAGCTGATATGCGTAATAGAGTTAAATAAGTAACCCAGCCATTTTTCTGGGTAATTACTTATGTCGCAACTTAGGTGCGAATTCTATTAGACGAAGAAAATTTAGCTCGGCGTCCTATACAGGGTTTCTCGTAGGTAATTTACGAATTTCGCTACAAAACAAGCGCTTAGTTCAATTATTGCCGCATTTTGTTGTCCGTGACTTACTCTGCTTATCCGATCCTAAGAGGAAATATAATTTCGAGCGTCTAAGCGCATCTTTTCCGTTGACTTCCGTGTCGTAATTAAGTACTGAACAAACCACTACTATAGCGCATTGATTATCTGTCTTTGTTGGGGGAAAACCTTCATCAAACTTGTTGTTTGTAAACCTCATGCTTAGAATTAAAACTACCCACGAATCTAGTGGAGTTAATTGTATTACTTGTATGTTACTATGTTTGGTGGGAGGGCCACTATAGAGCATCGGAAATTAGCTAATCGCAAGGGATTAGTTACTTGTCCCAATACTTTATGAAGTTTTAGCTAATGTGGAGTACTGATTCACTGTAGTATTAATGCTTATCTTCTGTGATATTTAAAAAGTGAGCGTACTATGTGATGACAATATTTTATTACTTTTCGTGCATTACGGAGGGGTTAAATTTTATGAAATAGGAAGGTGTGAGAGTCGAATAAAGAAGTTGTGCGTAAATCAGAAGACGGTATAAGAAGATTAACCGAAAAGTTAATTGATCTAGAAAACATATAAATGAACCAAGATTACTTCAATGACAGGTTGCCGAAAGGAAAGAAGACCGAGGATGAAGAGTTACACCAAAACACGGACGAAGATCAACAAACAGTCCTACAATATACACCTCAAGCCTTAAACCGAAGCAACCCCTTGGAAGAAAATCAAATAGACAAAGACTCCAACCAGG
>JAHWXV010300431.1:0-16118 GCA_024586415.1 Phrixothrix hirtus | reverse complement strand
GTATAGGAGAACCACGCCTCGCTCCACTGTAGCTTTGCCGGCCGTTGCTAAAACACTGGTGTTTCTGCCACATACGTTATTGCGATTTCGTCTTGTGACATTATTTAAAAAAAAATGATCGTTACCGTATGGTAAACTAACGCACGCAAGTACAAACGTAACAAAAGATTTTACTGCATGTTATGAAATATTTGATTGCAGTCAATGCATAAACCAATGTCGCATTTGAGGCATTTGGTGTAAACACTGAACGAACACCCTTCACCGGTACACATTTTCCGTTTCTTATTTCCATTTGAACCAGTAAATCATCGGATACTTTATTCAGTGTGACACGTAATCGAGATACTGGTGCCTTCGGCGAAACTTTAAACCTTATGAGGTATGTTGTACAATATTTCTCCTGAATTCTAACTTCGATATGGATTCATGATCTTTAGATAACTTCCAGGAGTTACGACCGAAACGTCCAAGAGCCAAGCAAAAATTACCTACCATCATTTTTTATGTCTGATGCTAATTTTGTACCTAGAAATATTGTCATCGAGCAGATGAATACCACCCATAAATCGGTTATATTCAGTTATTACAGACGGTGAAGTAATATGTACAACTGTTTTTTCTGTTCGTGAAAATTGCTTTATATTTGTAACAGGACTTACGCCGTAACAAGTAGAGGCTTCGGTAACTACATTGTTGTCTACCCGTTTTACTACTGTAATTCCATCTTCTTTGCATATAATTGAGATATATTCCACCTTTTTTCTTTCTCTTCAAAATATCTTTCTTTTGAGACAAGGGATAAAACTTGAATAATTGATTTTCTCGAATTGTGCTCGTACCGTCATATCCAAAACGCATTAAAACCGGTAAATAAATTACCAAAATAAAAATCAAGTGGTAACCTTCTGGAAGCTTTTTCCATGTTCTGTTTTACATCAGATGTTCTATTCTCAAAATTATTTAATTTTACTGGTATGGTTTGAAATAGTATTCATTCGTTTATTTACTTTATTTTGATCGATCATTTTGTTGCATATCTTGCTGTTGGTTATTTTTATTACTTTTCGAGGTACCAGCTGCACCGTCGTTGTATACCAGGTTTAGTTTCCCGACGTTGTGCCAAGGCTCTCGAAAACGCAAGGAAAAGATCACAATTGCACACAACAATTGGAGAGAATTGAACCCTATTTTATTTATATGGATTCAAAATTATTAAAGTTATGTAATTAAATCTGGTGAGGTCCCTTTCTACTTAGAGCTAGATTTTGTGTAAGATTTTCCTAATTCTCAAAAACTTTGAAGCAATTGAGTCAATTCCAGTCAATTCCGTCGCGGTTGGTTCCTTTATTGGAACTCAGTAGTTTAATTTTGGGTGAAAATTATCCACTACGTCTAGTGTTAATTGGTCTAGAACCTAACTGAGTGGAAATAATGCTATAAGGGTTTCCACCATTTCTTTTGTCAGTTTATCTAAATTATGCTAAAGGAGCTAAATTTGATTGTTTAAGGAATTTCACATAATTTAGCTCATCGCTACATCTGCTAGGTTGCGAATTTCTTTGTTATAAAGCTTAAATATCAAATGTGAAGCTAGTTTGGTTGGTTTCTTGCACCTCAATCTGAACGGTATGATTGCCTAATTACTAGCCGAATCCAATTACTAAAAATAAACAATAATGATTTAAATGTGAATTTTTTTATCCTTACCTAATGCTATGTACTGTTTGCGAGTGGTTTTGGCATTAATTAAATATCTGTATGGATTTTTATAACGCGGTCAAATAAATATCGTATTATTTAACTGACTTTGTTAGTATTTGTTGTTCTATACTATTTCAATTAAGTAATTAATATTATAAGCACAACTGATTTGGGAATATATTTTTCTTACGACAATGATAGAATATTATCGCTTTAAATAATTTTCGCTACGAAAATTGGTATATATATGGAAAAATGTGTGGAAATTCTGGCCTGATGCCCTCATGAAATTATAATTCCATTTTTATAATTATCGAAATGCACTATTTGCATTTTAACAATAGAAAACTTATTTTTGGTATAAATGTGTTTTTCATTGAATTAATTTTGATTATTCAACGTATTTATTTTTAGGATACTCATATACAGAGGAGTTGACAAAAGTTCCCCGATAAGGCAAACCACCGACCCATGGCATTTGTTTTCATGCGTTGTAAGTTATTTCAAAGTATATTTATTCTACAGGCGAGTGGACAGGGAATTTTTTCCTATAAGCCAAATTACCGAATTGTCAGTTACGTTCTTAAGTTTTATCAGGAAGTTATACTTAGTAGTTGGAGTTATTTTCCAAATACTAGAGGACTTCTTATTTTGCTTCAGGTAATATTGCGTCAATTTCAAGGGAAATGTTCAAACGTTGTTAACGTCGTTATCCACGCTCGTCGCAACTAGCTAGCGTGGTTAATCTTCATTTACATAATTTATCATCTTGAGACGTGACACTAATAAAAGCGAGTAGCTGCGAACGAAATGAAACAACGAAACATAGTAAAAGTAAAAATCACGACTTCGAAGGGAATACTTTTACCAAATTTGCATTCAATTCTAAAATATTGAAAAAACTAAAATCAGTTAATAACTTCTCAAAGCTGAATTACTGTAACCCTGTCGGTCAATTATCGCCTACACATTTTTAAATAACTAATCTTTTTGTTATATTATCTTCGTTTAGCTTTTTTAATAAATGCCATGCAGTGGATATGGCCTTTTATTTCAAAGTCTAACAGTTTTTAATATACATAATTATACATAATTACTTGGACTAGTGCTGCATAGGCTGTCCTCTGCGTATAGTTTCTAAAGCGTTTTAAGCATGTTTTAACCTTTGCCTTCCGGAGTTTATGACATTAGTATACGTTCGGAAATTAAGAATGCTTTGATTTGTGTATCACAGATGTATGTTCTTTATAAGATACACCTGAGGAGATTATAAATTACAAATCGAATTTCAGTGAAAGTCAAAAGGAAATTCCCATGTAACCAACTAGATAATCATCAAAACCATGTCCTATTAATATGACAAAATTTGAATACTTTCGAGAGTTAAAATCTCTAACTTCAGTTGACTACCACGAAATCTATAATGCGCTAAATCATAACTGTGTACTCATAATCATCAAATTAAGGAAAAGGATGCCACAGAACATTTTAAGTATATAGTCCAGTTCAAATTGTCACAAATAATCTTGCGAAATTTCTTGGATCTTTCCCATATTACATTTGGCTGATCAATTAAATGTTAGATATAAACATCTTTAATGCTGCTTTTACACTATAATTTTTTACTTTTCCTTGAAATTAATTATTGCTTTCCTGGCTGCTCTAGATAAGAAAAGTCTTGTGCTAAGATCAAAACTTAGAACTTGAGTTTTCGAAAGCATATCCAATTTAAAGGTTATTGAGACGACATACGTCATTTGGTGCAAAATTTCTGTGCATCTGTCTATGTGTGCGTGTGAGTGGCTTTCCTAAGATAGTATCGCTATATGTATGGCACCAGCAGAAAATGAGGGGACTTTCTTTAACATCGGAAAACAAATGTTCATTGATGTCAAAAATGAAAAGAAATCGAATTTTGTTTTCCACTTATTTTGAAACCCATTAAAATTATAATCAAATACGAAAATCTTGAGTTTATCAAAAGTTTTAAAACAAACGATCAAATTTCTGAAAATGACAGTTTTCAGGAATTTTTTATTTTTTATTACTGAAACTACAGATCAGTCCCTTTGCGTATCTTGTTTTTTGAAAGCGTCCATTGAGTCCTTTCAGATGTATAGAATATATTTTTAATAGCAAATCATTTCTGACTCACAATAATTTTTCTTCGAATTCTTTAGAAGTTTGTTTTCGTTATAATAAAATGTCTTTTAAAGCATAAAAGAAGAAAACTACTGGAATGCCATCAATCAAACTGTTTTGGCAAAGGCGCTATATCAATATCAGGAACAAGTCATAAGTGCAAATCAAGTACTACCCAAAAACATGGTTTACCGTATAAAAATCTAGAACTAATGCGTACATAATCTATTTCAGCGAATTGTGGTAAATTCTAACATTCCCCTAGATTTACGTCCAGCTTAAATTGAAACTAAAGTATTGTCAAAAAAAGGCTAAACGGTAAAATATACAGAAAAAAAATAATTGACCGTGTCCATAAAATAAAGAACAAATTGATTATTTTGGGCACCAATTGCTCGCGTTATGCCTAAGTTGATGCTCGAGTACAACAAATTATAGAAAATTTAGTCTTCAAGCCGCAAATATTTCCAGATTTACGATTTTTTTTCCTAACAATGCACACTTTTTTATTTTAAGTAGAATAGCCTGTATATTATTACACAGGTTGAAATCATTCGCTTTCATGAGCTAAATGATGCCTAAATATGAAGGAAGATATTAAATAAAATAATGTTCAATTACTTTAATTACAATAAATAACTTAGAATTTATACAAGATGAATCTACACACTTCACAAGGAGTTACAGAATTTGTTTAAATTGCTATCCAATAACAATTTGGCTAAGATCAAGGTTTTGATAAAAGTGTTCTTGAATAATCTTAATGGTATCAGTTGTAATTGTACGTATCTCAGCCCGAATTCGTGTTTTCAAATCTACCTGTCTACTACTTTGGTTTGATATAACTTATTTTTAAGGTGTCCCCACAAAAAGTAATCAAAGTGTTTAAATCGGGTAATCTTGCTAACCATTCGATTTGTCAGCATCTACCAATCCATCTCCGTCGAAAGCCTTGCTTAAGATAGTGACAGATATTTACTGCGTAGTGGAGCTCCATCATACTGGAACCAAATTTGTTCATTTATATGAATTTGGATATTGCTAGATTAAAACCGGGTTAAGTTCACTTGTTAGCAATTGCAGATTACTATTCCCATTAGGTTTCCCTCCAGAAAGGAAATCCCAATTATCTGTATGACGACAAGTATGACCGATACATTAATCTTTGCGAGATACTGGGTATGGAAGTCCCTCATCCAGTGTAGATTTTCACAGATCTGGTTATTGTGAATATGCCTTCATCGGAGAAGATCATATTGCGTATAATAGTGGGTTTTCATCACAAAGGAGCATCCTTCTTTCACAGAACTTATTCGTCGCGACGGTCAGTTATCCTCATGCAATTTTTGTATTAAACACATTTTGTATGGGTTATACTTACAATGGTTGATGAATTTTAAAAACTACTGATTGTCTTAGGTTGAATTCCCTTGATAACTGTCTTCACTGACTTTTGTCAGCAGCGAGTGACACATCCAAATTATCGTCTTCAGTTATCCTAGAACGTCTACTTCTGGAACGATGTCAGAACAACAGGTATTATAGGTAGACGATTTGGATGGATTTCGTTGAAAAGTCAGCAAATTTCTGTGTACGCGAGCATTCGATCCCCGCGTCCTGCCATCATCGAAACTTCTATTATTTCTTTTTCAGTTAATCGCATCTTGTTTTCAGTATCGTTATTTAGTGTTAATAAGAACACCTATGTATTTCATTTCTCTGCAATCCTTTGACAGTTTACTTGTTTGAAAGATTCGATGTTTTTGTTCTCCAGCGTAAACCTTCTGTGAAAATTGTTCACGTCCATCCTGAATGAGGGGATAGTAAATGAAAAGCATAAATCATAAAATAAATAAAAGAAGTTATAAGAAACATTACTTTATTGGATATCTTTTATTAAATGCTTGGTCATTACCAAACTGTTCTTGGAGAGTAATATGAATTTTGTTATTTATCATAATTAGACCTTATACTAATTTAACATTATTTTATTGAATATCTTCCTTCATGTTTAAACTAGACTTACCAACCTAGATATCATTCAACTCGTGAGAACGAATTATTTCAAACTGTTTAACAATATATAGGATGTGCCATTTAAAATAAAAGGCTTGAATTATTAGGGAAAAGCCGTAAATCTTACAACGTTAGCGACATGAAAACTTGTTTCTTACTATGTGAACACACAGTAGGTAAGAATATAATTCCAATAAGTGAAAATATATATGTTACTTTTGATATGTTAGGTAAACATTTACGATGGCTATTTTAATGTGAAGTTCACATGCTCTGAAAAATGTAGTATTGCCACAGTTACTTTAGGCCTGCACAGTGGTGTCTAGCCGCTACATAATTGGTGATTTCAGGAATTAGTGTTGTAGAAATATTCCTCGCAAAACTTAAAGATAAAACAGCCGAAATACATCGGGGATTGTGCATTGTCTAGGAATGTACCTACATAAATGAGCTTCTTGAGCAAAAAGACATCATAAAACTTGAAGATGGCCAGAAATCGAAATTTGTGGCGACTAAAATTCTAGTTGAACGAATCGAGAATTGTGTCTCTCGGTGCCTCCAATGCGCAGTTTATGAGCCCACTATCGATTTTTCCCTAATTTAAGATCGCCTCAGTATACCATCGTGAGACTGGGATTCCACACGTTGTGTATATAGTGGTTCCCAAAATGTTCAGCAACATAAACAAGTAACGACGCACAATATCTTTCTTAACTTTTCTACTTCGCTGTAGACTAGAGGTAGAGGAGGTTTTGAAATATACTGTAACCGCAAACGAGTCTACAATTTAGAAATATTGAAACCAAAGGTCAGTCCTAATAAGTGTCTGAAACCGTAGAAGGGTGCTTTCAATTGAGTTCAATCAGTCTGGTACATCAACTATTGATCATATATATTATGAAACTCTGACAGGCCTACAAAGGAAATACGAAACAAAAGAAGCATCTTAACGGCAGGCGCTGTTTCCCTACATAACAGTCACCGTGCTCATGATTAACACAGACGAAAATTTAGACGGGAATTGCGCAGTCGTCCACCTTTTAATTCAGAATTGGCATCGAATGATCTTCGCCTATTCACTAGAATGAAAATATAGCTAGGTATATAATAATTTTAAGCTAATGAGGACGTGAAGATATTAGGATTAGAATTAGGCAGATTAGAATCAGGTTGAGCAATAGCAGTCGGCCAGGATAGACGTGTTTTTAACATGTTACAAGGGGGTTAACTCCTGAAACCACACACGAGCGCTACACGGCCTCGTCCCCTCTGCTTCGTTCTTAGAGGTCTCTGGCACTGGCGATACAACATGCTTATTCTTTATAAGAGGGAAGCTGCACTGTATCTTTTGTTCCACACGCACTTCTTAAAGCTACTATGTACACTGTCCTAGTTACTAATGATTGTTCTAGGTAACATGATAACAACGATCCTAATGTTTAGCACTGAGTTTACGAACTACGTTAGATCAGGTGGACTAACATGATAACTATGATCGCAATGATTAGCACTTGGGTTTACTAACGTAGCAAGATAACCTAATTAAACTTTCGACACTAAGTTAGACTAGTTTGACTAACATGATAACTTGAATAGTTTAAAATATCATTGGTGCCAAAAGTACAGACACTCCTAAAGTCTGTGCCACGCTTCTCCAAGATGTCTGAAATGCGCGGGCGATCACCATTCTGGAGATTGTGTGAAACCGAGGGAGACTGCAGCAACTTGGGCGAATTGTGGGAAGGGTCACACCGCAAAATTTCGCGGTTGTGAATGCTTCCCAAAGTTGGCGCAACCGCAGCCACCACGGGTGATCCACCCTCGCATCTCCTATGCCAAGGCCGCCTCCAGAAGCTCCGCCTCCAGAAGCTCCGCCTTCCCTAGCCTCCCAGCTAGAATCTCTACTGCCACTAGTTCGGCAATTCCTGCAGGCCCGTCCACTCGATGGAAATGCCCACCCCCGGCTTCTAGCCAGCAAGAGGCGGAGCCACTGAGCATGGCGAGCCGAATGAAGTTTCTGGGTTTCACAAATATCCCAAAACTCTCCCAGGCCGCATGTAAGGTTGCCGATGCGGTCAGTAATGCTGAATGCGATATCGGCGTCTTCGCCGCCCTTATTAGCGTTGCTCCCGATATCATTTCCTTGTTTTCTTCCGGCCCCTAAATGGAAAACGCACCATTTAAATCTAATTCCCTACAGACGGCCAACGGACTTCTACGGCAACGGGATGAACTCCGAGACTTCGTCAAAAGGTACAGCTTGGACGTAATCCTGGTTTGCTAGACTCATCTACGTGCCTCAGTCACACCCAGACTTCGGAAATATTCTTTCTACAGGAATGACCGACCCAACGCCCGCGGGGGTGGCACGTCGATCTATGTCAAATTGCGCATAGTCTACCATGTTTGACCTCTCCCAGAATTCCTCACCATCGAGGCCACTGCAGTATCTATAAATACTGAAGGCAACGATTGGATCCGCCTGGTGGCTGTTTGTCATCCGCCAAGGGAAGCAATCGGCGCTCAGGACTCGAACAATCTACTAGACAGCCTGTTTCAGACTATCCTAGCTGGAAACCTCAACGCTAAGCATCCATCATGGAACAGTCGGCGGACCAACCGAAATGGAAGAATACTCCATGACTTTTCTGAAATGAATCAAAGTTTCATCGTTAACGGACCACTCGAACCTACCTTCATCTCAACTCTAGTCTCCCGAGACGTCCTGAACATCGTTCTTTTAAAAGATGTCCCTTTCCAACACGAACTCACCACCATCAAGGACCTTGATTCCGATCACAATCCCGTATTACTTTTCCTAGACGAGGAAGCAAATCCTCCCGAAATGGTGCGACGCGTCTCATGGCCTGCCTTTTATTCTCACCTGCAGCAAAATCTCGGTCCTATAGAGTAGACACGTACAGAGAATGAGCTGGAGGAATTGGTCGTCCGCCTCATTTCCAGTATCCAGGATTCTATCCTGTTTGCGACGAACGTGAGAAGGAAGCCGAGTGAGCGAGTTCTCCCAAAGTATCTCAGGGAACTCGTTAGAGAAAAGAACCGCACCAGACGCCGTTGACACCGCTACTTTGACCCTGTGGATGGAGTGCTCAAGAATCGACTTGCAACACAAGTGAATTCAAATTCAAGTTTATTCAAAATAGCCTTAATTGCTAACCTAATTATTATAATAATTTATTTTTATAGTGGGTGCTACAGCCCTCCCGGAGAAGCCAGTGGAGATTGGTAGCTTTAAAAACTAACTCATATCTAAAGAATTGTTAAAGACCCAGTCTTCTAGGATTGTTATTCGCTGTGGTCTTCAGTGTTTTCCTGGGTTACGTGTGGGTTTTGGTTCAGTATTGTGCAGCTACGGTTTTGTTGGTGTGCTTGGAACTAGTTAGAGTCTGGTGGTGTTGTCTTTTTCCTTTTCGAAATTGTGTTATGTGGAAAAAGAAAAAAATAATTATTAAAAGTCTGTAATAATAACGGATTAAACTAGTATAATTAAACAGAGTTCTCTGGTAGCTACACGTCAGTAACGGAGTTACTGGAAAGTCCGTCACTACGGTCTCGCACTATCACTAGTATTAAAAAGAAGAATAGTATATAAATAGTATTTGGATTTTAAGGGAAAAGGTTACATTTTAATTGCATTTCACAGAATGTTCTGTTTGTTAGGAAGTTGATGGCTGTTGCACGCAGTGTTTAGTTGAATGATGTTTGACTATGCTTCAGGCTTCTTCGATGTTAAAGTTGAAGTTTCGGAAGTTGTTGGCAGGATGCGGTTTGGCCTCTATTCGTAATTTGTCTTGAGTGTTTGTCGTTGTTGGGTTGTTTGTGTATGTGTTGTATGATTTTTGTGTGTATGGCATTGCGCATTTCTGTGTTTGGTTATGGACAGTTTGTTTTATATGTGATATGTGTTGCATTTGTGTGTTTGGAGTGGGTTTGGAGTGTATACCATCGGTTGTGCTTAATTATGTTTGTTAGGGTGATTAATAACTTGCTGAGCGTAGAGATTAGAATAGCGTTAGAATTTTGTTATGTTACCGGAGGGATTCATGCAGGATTCAGTTCGGTTCGTTAGATCTCAGAGTTGAGATGTTCGAGAAATAAAGTGTCGCGTCGGTTGTTGTTAACGTGGGAATGCAGTTTTGGCGATTATCGATGCTTTTTGAGTCATTTTGTTAAAAGTGTCAAAGTCAAGTTTATTCTGTAGGTAGTCGGTCGGTGTCCTATATTGTAGTTTATCTCATAGTGGTTGCAGTTGCTTTTGTGTTAGGACGCAATCGAAAACCACATGTTCGGGTTCCCATTGCGCCACAGACGCAGTTAGGTGTTGTTCTGCTGTTTATTCTATGAAGATATGTCGGATACGGTCCATGTCCTGTCAAGAAATGAATCATGCCTGTGGAAAGGCAGAACCAACTGTTGCGCTGACTAAATCTGACGTCTGGCATAAAGTTGTGGGTTCTTCTGCCTATTGGGGAGTTATTCTATACTTCTTGCCATATTGTCATGATTCTGTTGGTGATGTCAGATTTGATCAGCGCTCTGTCACACCGTATATTGTTTATTTTGTCTTCATCGCCTGTTTTGAGCCTACACCTAGTCGCTGTTTTCTTTGTCTGTAAGTGTGCTGGAACAACACCCAGAATTACCAGCGAAGGCTCCAGTGACGTTGTGCCAAATACCCCGGTAATTCTGAGTATTGCTCTCCTCTGTATTGACAGCAGTTTCTTCTTAACTGAGCCTATGTTAAGTCTGTGAATCCAGGAACTACCCGCGTATGTTGTAATTGACATAGCTACGTTGTTGATGTATAGCCTTGTACTCAGCAGAGGGAACATGTAACTTTTCTGTGCAATTCTGGCTATTTTTTGCAATATACTGGTCACTTTCTCGCAGGTATCGATGATGTGTGAATTAAAGTTCTGTTTCTCATCTATTTGTAATCCTAGGTAATTGGTGCATCGGGCGCTGGGGATCTTTTAGCCGGCCAGTGTTATTTATTACTCCTTTATTACTCCCTCTGCAGGGATCCCCTCGCCAGGGTAAAGGTCGTTTTTTCTGGTGATATGTTTAATTTGATATCCAAGCACCAATTTTGAACCTTTTCTAGTGTGGTGTTCATTTTCACTTCTAGTGCTGTTCTAGATTCGGCTTCTAGGAGTATGGCAACGTCGGCTGCGTATGCAATTATGACTAATATGGTGTTGTCTTGTTCTAGTGTCAGGAGCAGATCGTCTGGGACTGTGTTCCAAAATAGCGGCCCGCATATCGACCCTTGTGGGCAGCCTTTGGTGATTCTTTTGCTAATGCGTTTGGTGTTACCGAATATGGTGACGTATATGTCCTGACAATAGTTCTTCGCCGCTCTTAGTAGATCTTTGGGGACGTTTCGTGTTGTGTGTGATTGAATAAGTGATGGCCACCAGAGATTATCAAAGGCGCCGCTGATGTCGATGCAGACCAGTGCCGTATATTTTCCAGAACTTTGCGAGATTGTACTGAGTAGTTGGTTTATAGCGTCCTCGGCTGATCTGCCTTTTCTGAAACCATACTGTTTGTTACTTTGTAGGTCGTCTGCCATACGTACTGTTAGTCTGTTGCTCAGAATATTTTCGTAGAGTTTTCCAAGTGTATTTAAAAGGCAAATCGGTCTGCAGGTTTTCGGGTTTTAGGGGTATTTACCTTGTCTCTTTTGGACTATTTTAATGTTCCCCTTCTTCTACAGGTTTGGAAATTCGTCCTGCATAAGACATTCGTTATATAGGGCCTCAAGAATCGGTGTTAGGGGTTGTTTAAGGGCTTTGATGATTTCATTTCTTATATCGTCTGGTCCGGGTGCTTTCTTATTCTTTAGTAAGTCTAAAGGGTCTGTAATTTCTAGGCTTGTGATTGGGGGAGAAAGGTTTTGATTTGTGGGCGTTGAGTAAGTGGTTTCTCTAAAAAGTTGTTGTTTGGGGGAGTCTGTTGTTACGTCATCATCTGGTAGGAGGCTGTTTAGTAGAAGTGCCATCCCCTTTACGTAACGTTTGTATATCTGTGTTGATGTTTAATTTGTCTGCCGTCAGTTTGTAAGGCAGACCCCACGGATTTGTTTTTAGCTCTTTCTCTGCGAACACAATCCAGCTGTTTATCTTTGTGTTATATATTTCGTTGGTTTATTGAATTTTTATATTTCTATATGCAGCTAGGCTTAGCAAGTCATGCAATACAGGTGCTTGTGCATGACTATAGACGCTCCACAAATCCATTAGCAGGCCACTAATTGGTACTCTTTGTTTCAGGACAGCTCCAACCCCCTCATCTCCGGGTTAGAAACCTGCGAGGAAGATGCCGGAAACCGTTAAGGCCAGACCAGGGCGATTCTAAACCTCCGTGAGTAGAAAAAGTCACAGAAAACTGTGACTTCGTCATTTGAATAAGTGGACGGTGTCATACAATAACTGTGGCTACAAATACTTAAGCACAATGTCATGAATCGTTCAGGACATAGGTGTAAAGATGTTTTATTACCTCGGTACACTGCCTGCCAAGAGGGTGTGCCACGATATCTCTGCAGCCGGGCGACAACCTTCTACAATGAAGGCTTATAAAAATTAGTGACGCGTTATAATGCGTTAATATTATGTATAATACAACTTTTTACACCACATTTAGGTTTCTTTCCCAGACAACGGCACTGAATAAAAAAATTACCCTTGTATATTGCAAAATGAATATTATCCATTCATACTCTTAATTAAATTGAGTTCTAGGAAAATTTAGGAAATACAACCTTAACCAACCTCACAAATATTTCAAGTCATTCCAAATCAAAAGGAGGTTTCGAATTTATTTATATTAAAATTTATCACATGTCATGGTAGGGTTAAATCAAATTCATATTCAAAGAATTTATATATTTAAGTTGTTTTATTAGGATTCCTAAGCTAATGATCCATTGCTTAATTCAAAAATTAAAGAATTAAAAAATATGGTGAAACGGTGTGTTCGCTAATTTTTTACCTGCCAATAATTAGTAAAAATCAAATTTTTAAATCTTGTTAGCTCCTTTATACTTTATTCTTGTATTATAAGATAAAAATCCAGGTAGAAAATACTTTTTGTGGTGATGTATAACGACATTAATGTAAGTTCCTTTTTATTAAAACTGGAGAATGCTCTTACAAAAGATGTTATTAACACCTGCAGCAAGCGAAAACATTTAATTTAAAAGCCATAGCTGCTCTTTTCAATGTGGTTAGCACGCTTTTCAGTTAGTATAATACATAATTAAAGATGATTAGTTGTGTATGGAATGTTTGAAACGAAGTTATTTTTGAAAATAATTTTAATTGATTTCAGAAGTGCATGAAAGATTGCATATCAAATGTAATTCTTTGAACTAATATTTATATACATACATATTTATACATAACTATAGTTAATAAGCAATTAATGAATCATGTTTAGTTTTTGATGAATTGCTTTGTGCTTGTTGTCAATTAATTTAATACCATTTATGTATCCGGAAGTATGATTCAACATAGTAAAATAAGAAGAAATAAAACTTAAAAGATGCAACTAATTATTATAAGAATTTGACTTTGCAAAAATATATACCCCATTTCAAACCGTAATTGAAACAAATCAGTCGTAATTTAGATACTAAAAACTGCATATACCGGGTGTCCCGCAACTCAATTGATATAGCTTCCTTTATGCATTCCTTAGGTAATTTCAAGTCGAAAATACCTAAAACATGGCGATCCAAAACTATAAGCAAAAAATTATGGGCGATAGTAAATTTAACAAAGCAAGTATAACAATTTAGTATAACGTCATGTTTATTAATAAAAATTTATATTTAGTATAAATTTAATTATAAAATTCAAAATGTCCCCCGCCTGCTTAAATACGTATTATAGCTGTTTTTATAATTCAAGAGGTCGCTCTCTGATGAATATGGGATCCGCTCTTATTCTGCAGCCAAAATTATACGAAGTAATTTATCTCTAGTGTGAAATTTTTCAGTATACAATAAACTCTTCATGTGTCCCTAAAGATAGTAATCCATTAGCGTCAGTAGGTATCCACATCGTAAAATTATTCTCAATTGAAGTATCAGTGCACGAGCCAAATTCTCGTCATTTGAGGTAGGTTTTAATTTTATGCTTTAATATGAAGACATCTGCGGCTGAGGCTCACCAAATTCTCTCAAATACTTATAGCGAGACCGCTGTTCGTGAAAGAATGTGTCGTGAGTGGTTTCAACGCTTCAAGGACGGTGATTTCGATATCGAAGACCGGCATGATGGTGGAAGAGAAAATGATTTCAAAGATGCAGAACTGGAGGCATTACTCCATGAAAACTAGTGTCAAAGACAACAAAAATTGGCATGATCATTGGGAGTGACTCAACAAGCGACTTCAAAACGCCTGAAACCCATGGGAATGATTCATAAACAATGAAGTTGGGTGCCGTACGACTTGAAGCCGAGAGTTGTTGAACGGAGTTTGTTTGCTTGTGAACAGCTGCTTGAAATGTAAAGGCGGAAAGGATTTCTGCATCGAATTGCGACTAAGGACGAAAAATGAGTTCATTTCGATAACTCTAAGTGCAGAAAATCATGGGGAGTTCCAGGCCATTCTTCCACGTCGAGGGCCAAACCGAATATTCACAGTTTGAAGGTCCTGCTCTGAATTTGGTGAGACTACCTCGGCATAGTGTATTATGATCTGTTAAAACCGTTTGAAATAATCACAGGAGATCTGTATCAAAAGCAATTAATGCGTTTAAGCCAAGCATTGAAACACAAACTGCCGAAATACAACGAGAGACACAATATAGTGATTTTACAGCATGACAATGCTCGGCCCCCTGTTGCGAAGTCGGTCAGAATGTACTTGGAAACGTTGAAATGGGAAGTCCTACCCCATCCGTAGTATTCTTCAAACATTGCTCCCTCTGACTATCAGTTTTTTCGATCAATGGCATACGGCCAGGTTGACCAGCACTTACGTTCTTATGAAGAAGTCAAAAATTTGATCGATACGTAGATCGCCCTAAGAGATGAGCAGTTTTGTCGATGCGGGATTTATACGCTTCCCGAAAGATGAGATAAAGTAGTATCCAGCGACGGACAATATTTTGAGTCGTAAATATATAACCATTTTTTTACAATAAATCCTCAAATTTTGAGAAAAGCGCCGGAAGCAAAGTTGTGTACCCTTTGTGTTGTAACGTTTCTACTAAAATAAGGAAGTGCGCCATCCTGTCGAAACAACATGTATACTCTGTTCAAAATAAGAACTACTTCCAATAATCCTGGCAAATCGTTTTGTAAGAAATCTAAATAATGCTCGGATGCTCTTTGAATTGCGGATGACCCATTAAATTGATTATTAGCGATGCCACACAGAATGCTAATCGAAAAGCGATATTGAAATCGTATTTCCTTGATTTCAAAAATATTTTCATATGCCCGTGTATGTGAATCCCAGGTAATTGTAATTCCATTTTTAATAAAGGGGGCTATATGCGTAAACAAAACTGTCCGCAAAGCTCCTGGTGTTTAGTTAGTCAACGACAAAATTGAACACGCGCTGCATAATCTGCAGGTTATAAAGTTTGGACAAATTAGATATGATATAGGTACAAACCAAAATTGTGTAACGTTTTTCATCCTTTCGTTCGAGTAACACCAATACGATTTGATATTTTTCGTAAGCTAATAGAGGAATTGGTTTCAATCATATTAAAAATAACTTCCTCTTTAATAAGTTTTGCTGTACGGGACGTTCTGCGATAGCTTTGGAAAAAGTGCCTATTTCAGTATACTATCTATGCGTATTGCCGAACACATTTTCACAAGGTGTTCTTCGATCTGGGAACGTCACTGTTGAATTTCTGTCACAGTATCCATGAACAAAGTGAATGTCGGCATATTGTTGATTAGAAAATGTAGCTATTAGCAAGCGTTAAGGTGGCAAAAATAATCTAAGACAAACATGAACAAGGGAAAACTGTAACGATAATGTGACAAAACAATTTACCAGCCTACTTCCAGTGTTGATTTTAAACAATAAAAATGCATAGTAATAACCTAACCTAACCTTTACTATTGAGCTTCAGACATACGCATCACGTATTTTCAATTTGAAATTAACTAAAAACATACCTTTACGATATGTCAGTCGAGTCACCGGACACCCAGTATATATATATATATATATATATATATATATATATATATATATATATA